>PVJC01013976.1:0-37210 GCA_004026665.1 Murina feae | reverse complement strand
GGTGTGGGGGTGGGGAGCCTGATCAGTGGGTGGCAGGTGATGTGTGTGGGTTGGGTGGGGAGAGATGTGCGGGTGGCAGGTGGCAGGTGGCAGGTTGTGCGGACACAGGCTGGGCTGAGGGACCCCCGAGTGCACAAATTTTTGTGCACCGGGCCCCTAGTTTTTTCTATAATAGTCATTCTAATAAGTGTAAGGTGATATACCATTGTGGTTCACACCTGTTCCTCTTAGCAACTTACCCTATACTCTAAACTCTGTTTGGGAGATAACTAAAATGTGCCCTTATATTATGTAACACTATGACCTTTGCAAAGTATTTTAATTTACACAAACTCCTCTGATTCTTGCATCAGAATTGATATAGTTATCCCAATTTTTAAATGAGGAAAATGTTTGCTGACATATTAAAACAGTTTCTCAAGATAACCTAAGTAGAAAGTGAGAGAGGAAAGAGAGCCCACATTTTTCACCTGGAAGTTTAGAGTTCCCCATTCTGAACAGGATCTCTTTTCATCCCCACAGTCAATCAATCTCCAGATCCCAGCATTTCTTGTTCTTCTGTAACTCTTGAATTTGTTCCTTCCTATCCATTTCTCATGGCCACTTTTTTCCAGATCGTTATTAGTTCACCTGTTCAGTGGCCTCTTAGGAAGAGCAATGACAATTTAGTAATGACTATCCTTCTCTAAAATCTAACTTTTGTCTACATCTGGAACAGATTAGATCAGCTATTTAGAAGTATACATGCCTAAAATTCTGGTTGCCTTTTTTCTTCCTCTGGATTTGCTGACACTGAAAAAAATCTGTCTCTCTGTCTCTCGCTCTGTCTCTCTTTACACATACATAAATACATATACATATATGTGTATATCTATAATAATAAAAGCAAATATGCTCATTAGACCAGACATCCTTCCAGACATCTTTCTGGATGACCTTCCAGATGAAGCTGGGGCTGTGAGGGAAGCCTGGGTTCTGGGTGCCTGCCATGGCGGGAAAGAAGCCTGGGTTCCGGATGTCAGAAGGAAGCTGGTGCTGGCAGTTGGGGGAAGGAAGCCCTACCCTTGCATGAATTTCATGTATCAGGCCTCTAATGTATATATAATAGATATAGGTGTAGGCATAGATATAGATATGGATATGGATATATGGATATAATGTATGGATATGTAGAATATTTATACTGAGATTCTGTGATTGTAGAAATGAAAAGGCCTGAATGGCTAAATGATGATCACAAAGGTACAGTAGGTTGTGTTTTAATTTGAGTTGAGATATTCTGAATCTTTGGCCTCTCTGTTCAGTCAGTGAGCTGTTTTATGTCTCTTTCCATATGCCCAGTTGGTCCCATTTCAATTTTGAATTTTCTTAGTATCTCTTAACTCACTTCTCTTTAAAAGCTATTTTGTAATAATGTCATTTATATGTAAACTTATGACCTTTTCTTGTTTGCCATAAAAGAATGTTGATTGGTATGTATCAGTTGAAATACGGTTTTTTTGTCATGCTACTAGGAGGTAAAGAGTCACTAATATGGTCTCTAAGTCCTAAAAGACTTTAATACTTCTTTGCTTATCTTTGATCAACTTGGTTATAGAACTCTAATTATATAAAAAATGTACCTATCATAATGTCAACCACATTTAACCTTCTTGATATCCCATGATTCTTTGCACTAAGGGCGCAAGGCCAGGTCTTTGCTGACTGCTTGATAACTGAATGAGTGATTATTCTCCTTGTTAATGGACAATGATATAGAAAACTCTTCCATATGTACAGAATATTAATGAGAAGCTGCACAAGCTGAGATAAGACTATAAGATGCTGCAAGCAATCACTTATAAGAACATTATAAAAAATATTACTCTTCAAGGATGTAGTCAGACTGGGGGGGGCGGGCGGGGATTCTCTGTGTGACGAATGAGGAGGAAAAAGGCGAGACACATTCTTGCCCACATGAAAAACTGAGTAATTTGCAAATATCATTTCTTCAATGGTTTCTATTATTTAGTATTTCATTTAAATTTTAAAAAAATAAACTTTGTGAGATAGCATTTCAGGTGTTGACATTGGGAGGGGAAGCATCTTGCTTTCTTCTCAACCTCTTTAATGCTTTCTGTGCCAGGTACAGTGTGTCAAGCATTTGTCCTTCATGAAAAATACCACAGAAATGATTGCTAAAAAAATTTCAACCAACCCTCGCAAACTGGCCAGTCTATAGCAAAGTTATTTCCCTCAATACTGGTTTTTAATTTGAGGTATTGTCTTTAATTGGAAAATTTATGAAAGTCATTCTTGGTTGACATACCAAAAAGGAGAAATGCTCATTAGATATTGTTTAATTCTCCAGTACAATTCACTTGGGCTCTATAAATAAGATCTCTGAATCAGTACTTTTTCTCTTTTTAGGGACTGCTTTGGGTGACCTTTATTTCCTTATCTGTAAAATGAAAGCATGGGAGTAGATCTGATGATCACGATTCATTCTCAGTCCCCTCCCTCCCTCCCTCTCTCCCTCCCTCCCTTTTTTCCTCTCATCAGTGCAGATTCTTCACTGCAGCAGCAATTATCTATTTGTGTGGAGGTGAGAAGATGTGTGTAGTTTGGGAAAACAAATCCCACAGATGATCCTCCCATCAACATTATAATCCATAAATTTTAAAAGTTTCTCCAAGCTCTGACATTTTGATTTACAGTCCTTATTCATGAAAAATTCAATTTGGTGACTCTAGAGACTATACAGGAAAAGTCAATCATGTTTTTAACATTTATGATCTTTTTTGGCTAAATTAACAGAATACAGAACTAAAAATGGCTGAAACCATGAGGATAATTTATTATCTCATAACCAGATGAGGTTGGTTTTAGGATTATTTAGTTCAGTGGTTCAGTATTTTCATCAGAGCTATGATTTTCTTCCATCTTTCTGCTCTGTCATCCTCAGCATCCTCAATATTATAATGTCTCCCCTCTTGTTTGCAAGATGGCTGCAGCAGCTCCAGATAGCATATGCAGAAAAACAAAACAAAACACGTGAGAGTAAGAGGAAGAGAGGGCATTTATTCTCATTTTAATTATGAAGAAAAACCTTCTCTAACCAAATTCCCTCATTGTCCACGGGCCAGAGAAGTGATAGTCACACACTCATTTCTTAAGTGCAAGAGAATATTCGGTTGTTGGTATCCGACATATCCAGTTTCTGTAGTGAGAGTTAGTTCTGCCTGAATAGGAGAAAGGGAGAGGGAAATGGATGTTGGGAAAGCAACTAATAGTGCCTGTCACATTGTCCTTTTTCCAACACTCATCTTAAGACTCACCCCTCCTTTATGTAGCCACTGGCTAATTAAAGCCAATATTTAGCATAAATCAGGGCTTTTGTGGATTATCTGAATAATTACAGAGATTGTACGCCCAGAGCCCTTATTTTATTTCATCTAAAAGTTTAATAATAAATGGGCTTCTATTGCCCAAAAGGAGCTTCTCTGGTGCTGAAACCGGTTATAATTTTTTTTAATTGAATTGAGCTTTAGGAAAATAACTTAAAATGTACAAGGATTGTGATAAAGAGCAGCTTAAATTCTCAATTTTTTTTGGCTTTACAAATCTTCATCAACTACCAAAAATAAGACCAGATTAAAAGGGTATATGAATATTTAATGTAAAATTAGGAATATGTTGCTAAAAATCAGGAAAGAGTTTAGAGCTATTACCATGAATAAATTGTGAAATATCAGCTTACTTCTCTGCTACAACACTGACCTAAAGAAGCTTTTCTGTTTCCCCAGCAACCTCGCACAGCATTAGCTTGCTTCCCTCAGAGTAAATTAAATGTGATTTTCAAGTACTACACTTCATTATTTCAGAAATCACAATACCTAGCAGAAATAAGAACATTTCATAAATCATATTGGAGTTTATTTTTAAACCAGAGCAGGGAAAGTATTTATTTAGAAAATATTTTTATTTTTAATCTACTAAATTTTTAAGGACTTATAAATTATCTCCATGAGGAAATGATAAATAAGGCATTGTATGTATAATTTACTTATAATTCATTAGTGATTTCCTAATGATATTTTTTTTAAAAAAGTATTAGTTACCAGAGACATGAGAAAGATAAAGGCCACATCTCAAATGAACCGTATAATGTCAAGCAAGATTAAAAGCTCCAGAGGATGAAAATTGTGTTAGTGCTAACATTTTCTAAAGTCAAATGTTAGCTACTTTTACCATATGTTAAAATTTTAAATATGTAAGCTGTTGATTATTAGTCATCAATACTTTTGTGTAAATGAGTTTGAGATCATTTTTCTTTATTGTGGTAAAATACAAATAACAGAATATTTATTATTTTAACCACTTTTAAAGTGAAAAATTCAGTGATATTGTTATGGTCTGAATGTATCCCTCAAAATATTGAAATCTAAATTTCCAAAGATGATGGTTTGGGGGTGAGGCCTTTAGGAGGTGACCAGGTCATAAGGATTGAATTCTCATGAATGGAAATAGTGCCTTATAAAAAGCTCTGGAGAGGTCCCTAGGCCCTTCTACTATGTGAGGACAGTAAGAAGATGCAAGCTATGAACCAAGAAGAAGGCCCTTAGGAGAACAAACCATGCTGATGCCTTGATCTTGGACTTCCAGCCTCTAGAATCTGTGATGTTTTGTTATAACCACCAAAACAGTTAAGACAAGGATTTAGTATATTCACAATATTATACAACCATCATCACTACCTAGTTTCAAAACTATTTTATCACCACAGATGGACACCCCATGATAATTAAGCAGTCATCTCTTAATGTCTTCTTTCCCCAATCCCTGCCAACCACTAATATGGTTTGTGTCTCCATAGACTTGGCTATTCTGGATATTTCACATAAGTGGAATCATACAATATGTGCTCTTTTGTGACTGGCTTCTTTCACTTAGCATGTTTTCAAGGTGAATCCATGTTGTAGCATGCATCAGTACTTCATTCCTTTTAATGGCTGAATAATATTCTATTATATTGCTATTCCACATTTTGTTTATCTAACCATGAGTTGTTGGACATTTGTGTGTTATTTTAATCTTTTGGCTATTATGAAGAGTGCTGCTATGAACATTCATGTATACATTTTTGTGTGGACATATATTTTCAATTCTCATGTGTATTTACCTAGAACTAGAATTGTTGGGTCATAATAGTTGAAGTTTGAGCATGCAAGCCAGGATCTACATGTGAAGGACATGAAGATCCTCATGTAAGTGGTAGAGTTTGGGTAATAGTGGAAAGAGAAGAGGAATAGTTTGGGGACAAGGGGCTGGTGCTGCCCTCACTGCCACATTCTAACTCAGCACTCCCAGGAATTTGAGAATTCTATGGTCTTCTGCAAAATTGCAGGTGTTGCTGTTTAATTTTACCAGAATTCTCAAGACATATATTTTTGTATAGGGTACACCTAAAAGGAATCTAAGTGGCCCGGCCAGCATGGTTCAGTGGTTGAGCATCAACCTATGAACCAGGAAGTTACGGTTTGATTCCTGGTCAGGGCACATGCCCAGGTGGCGGGCCTGATCCTCAGTGTGGGGCATGCAAAAGGCAGTCAATCAATGCTTATCTCTCATCATTGATATTTCTATCTCTCTCTCCCTCTCCCTTCCTCTCTGAAATCAATGAAATATAGAACAAAAATAGATACAGAAGCAGAGTAACATCGAACAGACTGTCATACTACAGCAGGAAGGCCAGAGAGGGTTGGGGTCAGGGGTGGTAAGAGATCAACCAAAGGACTTTTATGCATGCATATAAGCATAACCAACAGACACAAGACACTGGGGAGTAGGGGAGGCTGGGGGAAGGTCAAGGGGGAAAAAGGAGACATATGTACTATTCTTTGTAATCTCAAAATGAAAAAAAGATGAAAAAGTAAATATACTTTTTTTTTGAAAAGTAAATATATATATATATATATATATATTTTTTAAAGGAATCTAAGTGTTTCTCTTATAAAATATCATATCTAATAAACTCCTCTTGATCTAGGGAAGGAGTTATTAATTTTCATATTGCTACTAGAGAAAGGATGGGTAGGATAATGGGTGGTAAAGCCAGAAAGTGACTCAAGTCTCTGGCCTCCTTGTTCAGGAAGTTGGTCATTAGGTAGCATATTTTATTCTTCCTGCCCAAACACATTGGCCTTGAATCAGGAATCCCCATGGATAATAGCCCCAGAACTATATTTTTCAGAAACAGCTAGATAAGTTGAATAATTCTACATTGTTTTCCAAAAAACAACACATTTTTCTTGTTTGAGTAAAAGGGAAAGTCCTATTCTAGCTATCACAAAATTAAAACTCTGCGCTGATAACTTTAAGCTGATATTTAGCTGAAAATAGGGACAGAATAATTTGTTCTTTGATGTTCTTCTAGAGTCTCTTTTCTGCTGTATTTACTCCCTTGGTCATTTTTAGATAATTTCCTATTTCATAGCCTGTCCAAGCCCATGGATTTCTGAATTTGTCAATTTTAAATGGGATTTCCTTGGTCTACTCAGGACTTTCATAGAAAACTTCCTGTTGTGCTCTGACCTTGAGGAATAAAAGGGTTCCTTGGTCAGTGATGAGATGACACCATTACAAATTAGCTGGGTCTGTGTGAGTCCTTCATAAGGCCTGAACTACACTAGTTTAAGCTGGCCTTGAATGAATCCCTTGTCCCTGACACTTTCATTAAGAAAGATTGTGTTGATCAGTTATGAATGCCAAAGACACATGTCTCTTAAAGCAAAATAAGGTGAAAAACAAAAAAATACTTCATTTATCTATTCATCATACATGTTTTTGGGCCCAGCCCTTCGCTAGGATATAGAAATCAAGAAGATGAACAACACAAGTCTCTGGCATTTCCTCTGTCCAAACAAGGAAAACCCTTCAAGATCAAATCATTTAACAGATGAGGGTACTAATACCGAGGTTCTTAGCCAGAGAGTCCAGGCTAGGACTAACTGGTTCTTTAATGCTTCTTCTACCTTACGACCACCCTGATGCCTGGGTTTAACTCAGAGGATTAAGATAGCTCAATCACGGGACACCATAGGCAATCTGCATATGATTTTGGAAGCTGGGAATCAAATGCCCAAGTATGTGAGCAGGGCACATGTTCTAAACCTGTTGATTTCAGTGGTATTATTCCTCTTCAAACAAGCTATAAATTTGGTAGGCTGAGTGTACTCTCTGTCTCACTGAATCTTAACCAGAGTGCCTTGGCATCTTGGAGTATCACAAGTCTTTTACAGCTACATGATCATATTTTGATCAACATGTGATTTCTTTTTTGCCATGGCTAAGGTTCAACACTATTAGGAGAGGTCTGCCAGATGAGGCATGAACTGCATAAGTGAGGAGTTGGGAGTACCAGTGGTCATGTGTATAAGTAAGAAGTAGAACATAATTTCAGCACCAAGGAAATGTAGTGTGATACCTAGGAAATGTAAGAATTTGGCTTCAAGAGTATTTGAGAGAGCATAAATATCAGGGTAGTAAACAGTTCAAACAAAGAGCCATATTAGTGTGCAATAATTGTATATGCATTCCTAAATACAGAGAAAAAGTCATTGTGAGGCCATTACCATCCACATGCATTGGGCTATTTTGAATTGTTCAATCACTTTAAGTATACTGTCTAAAATAAAATATTTGTCAATGTGACTTGTTGACAGAACAACTGAGAAACGCTATACTAGTGGAACCTGTTTCTGCTTGCTGAACTATTGTTGAAGACTCATAGAAAGTGTCAAGAGTGAATTCAGAGGAGAGAGAAATCTTTTCTGACTGGGATAATTAGGGAAGACTTTGTAGACAGGGTGGTATCTAAGGTAGATTTTGAAATCAGTTGCACACGTATAGGATGGAAGAGATGGGCTTAGCAACCCATGTGAAAAGGGCTCAGGATTTTATCCCTTAATAAGCCCATGAATTTTGTATTCCATAAAATGTTACTACACCCATATTCGGGGAACTGTGCTACGTATTAGAGTTAGGGAGCTTAGTTGTGCCCTGGACATTCTCGCCGTTTAATTGAGGGAAGATGTGGTAATAGAGAGCTGTTATATAAGTGAAACTACCTGCTCATTTGGCACCTGAATGCAAATTAGAAGGCCTGGAGCATAGGGTAGGACTCAAGACAGTAAGCATGTGGTGAGAATTGAGACTGGGGCCATGGGCAGAGGCACAATCATGGAGGGTCTTGTCCAACATTTTAAAGAGTTCATACTTCACTATTTATGAGTCAATAGTGTAAGATAAGATTGTCTAAGAATTTTCCATATTCCCACCATTTCAAGATATCATCCATTGCTGATAACTTGCATCCTTAATCCAGAATGATCACTGTTGAAAAGATAAAATGATTCACATTAAATATAGGGCGTACCCCCAAAATACATACACTTTGAATAATTATAGGCAGTGTTTAATAAAATACATTTCATTTCAAAACCATAAAGTGGATCTTTAAAGCTGAAGATTTGTTGCCAGAAACAGCTTCACTCTCTAAGAACCTGGAATTCAGTGAAGAAGAAGCACCCATAATGAGAACACTTAAATCACAGTCATCTTTAAGTGGGAAGCCTAAGAAACAGTGCCCACTGAACCTGGCTCCACACTATACATGTTATCCTATATAATAAAAGCCTAATATGCTAAATGTCCAGTCGGCCGTTCAACCAATCAAAGCATAATATGCTAAGGCCACTCAACTGCTTGCTATGATGTGCACTGACCACCAGGGGAGAGATGCTCTGACTGGTAGTTTAGCTGGCTGCTGAGGTCCAGCCGATCAGACTGAGAGAGACAGGCTGGACACACTCTGGAGCCCTCCTGCAGTCACTCCCCAGTTGAACAACCTCCCGTGTGCTTCCCTTGCCCCGATCATGCACTGGTGGGGTCCCTCGGCCTGGCCTTTGCCCTCTCGCAATCTGGGGCCCCTTGGGGGATGTCAGAGAGCCAGTTTCAGCCTGATGGTGGAATGACCAGTTGCTATGATGTGCACTGACCACCAGGGGACAGATGCTCAATGCAAGAGCTGCCCCCTGATGGTGAGTGCACTCCCACAGGAGGAGTGCCGCTCAACCAGAAGCTGGGCTCACAGCTGGCGAGCACAGCAATGATGGCAGTTTCCTCTCCCACTTCTGTTGCAATGCTAAGGATGTCCAACTGATAGCTTAGGCCCACTCCTTGTCAGACAGACATCCCCCAAGGGCTCCCAGACTATAAGAAGGCACAGGCGAGGCTGAGGGGCCTGCCCAAATGCACAAATTTCATGCACCAGGCCTCTAATAAGAACATAAAAGGAATCTCCTCACAAGCCTCATTGGATACCATTTTACTTGACAGCATGATATTAGAAGAACAGTTGTTAGAATGTGCTGGAAATGAGAGTTTTCTGGGAAAAGGTATTAAAAAGAACTCAGGAACAATTATCAGAACCCAGCAGATAGTGCAAATGCCACTGCAAACCTACAGAATTATGGTGAAACCTCTCCAGATGCCATAAGTATGAATTCAGAAATTGCTCAAGAAATCCATAATGGTCTGATGTCATTTGTGATGTTTAAAATTACTGGTATTAATGGGGAAATTCACATCTGAGGGGAAGATACAGAAATCTGTCTTCCAGTAGTCCAAGTGGCACCAGATCAGCTAGGCAATATCAGTCTTCAGCCTTACCTTTCCAATCATTCAGTAGGTTCTGATCATAAAGCTGTTATTCATTCCAAATCCTCTCCTGAGATAATTCTGAAATTTGAAAGTGGGCCTGATGCTGTAATACACTCTTTGCTTGCAGAAAAAAATGGATTTCTGCAATGCCATATAGAAAACTTTAGCACTTGAGTTTCTTACATCTTCCCTTATGAATTCTCAACATTTTTTGAAAGATGATACTGTTGCAACAGTGATGACAATGAAGAAACAAATTTCTAACACAAAAATAAATGTAAAGGATGAAAGTCCTTGTGGTAGTACAACATCCCTTGAACCAGCTCCTATAGCCATTCACATTGACCATCCTGTGGTAGAGAGAAATAACAATGGCTCTTTTCATACCAGATATTCTCAGATGCTTAACACTGGGAATGATTTGAAAGAAAATGTCACAAGTGGGTCATTTCTGCTTTCCAGTGGAAAGTATGTTCTGAAGAAACAGCACAGTGTCACTCAGGCCACTCAGACAAGTCCAAAGGCACCTTGGCCTTCTCAGTCAGTTCACTCTCCTGAGCACTTCTTCAACTTCACTCAGGACCAGCTCATGGAAGAGAATGAATCTCTTAAGCAGGAATTGGCTAAAGCTAAAATGGCTCTTGCAGAGAGACTCACCTGGAGAAAAATGCTCTTCTTCATCATATAAAAAAGATGACAGTTGAATAGCAGGAGTGGCAGTCAAAACCTAAATTATAGCTCTGGAGTCAGGAAGTTATATTTATAATGAGATGTTACCAACAAGTTGGGAGAATTTCCTTTTCATGAAAAGACAATGAAATGGAATGGAATGTGATGAAGTGGTGACTAGTCCAAAGCCAGTTTAGGAAGTATTAGGTATGGGCATTACAATCTTTTGTTTGTTTTGTGTTTGGGATTTAACCCTTTTTTAAACTGGTGTGATATAGAGAAGTCAACACATACTGTAAAGTAATTACGTGCCTAATGAAGATGTCATTTCTTGATTTTTGTATCCACAATAGGCATTTTATAAAAGAAAAATGTAAACCTATTGTGTTCTACAGATTGTTGAATTTTTCACTCTCTGTTAATGATTACTATGATTTACAAAGATTCAAGTGCACACACACACACACACACATATAGAGAGAGAGACAGAGAGAGAGATAATATGCAAATTAGCCAGGATGCTGTAACAGTGCTGTAACAGTCAGGACCCCTCAGGAGGAGGCTGTGAGCACAGGTGGGTGGGAGGGAACTGCTGAGCAGTGAGGAAAGCCATGGTGGTGCAGGTCCACAGAGAGCAGGGCGGAGCAGGCCCTCAGAGAGCAGAGAGCAGAGCCTGCCTGCCAGCTGCAGTGAACAAGCAGGCCTACAGAGAGCAGAGTACAGGGCCTGCTTACAGAGAACAGGATCTGCCAGCCGGGGCACACCAGCAGTCCTGCCTCTATGCATTAGCTGCAGAGGAAACATCTTTTCTGAATGCTCATTGATTAAGCTACCAGTAGGCAACTCACAGTGTTTTTGGTAACTTGGGTTATAAGAATCCAAGCAGGTGATCTAGGGTTTTTCCACCACACTTCTGGAGGAAAAAAATTAAGGTCTTCTGCTGGAGGGGCTAAGAAATGTCATATCCTGCCCTAGCCAGTTTGGCTCAGTGGATAGAGCCTCGGCCTGCTGACCACAGGGTCTGGGTTCGATTCTGACCAAGGGCATGCACCATGGTTGCAGGCTCCTCTATGGCTGGGGCCCAGGTCAGGACTCATGCAGAAGGCAACCAATCAAAGTGTCCCTCTCACATAGATGTTTCTCTCTATCTTTCCCTCTCTCTTCCACGCTCTCTAAAAATCAGTGGAAAAATATCCTCAGGGAAAGAAAGAAAGAAAGAAGAGAGAGAGAGAGAGAGAGAGAGAGAGAGAGAGAGAGAGAGAGAGAGAGAGAGAGAAAGAAAGAAAGAAAGAAAGAAAGAAAGAAAGAAAGAAAGAAAGAAAGAAAGAAAGAAAGAAAGAAAGAAAGAGGGAGGGAGGGAGGAAAGAAAAGAAAAGAAAGAAAGAAAGAAAGAAAGAAAGAAAGAAAGAAAGAAAGAAAGAAAGAAAGAAAGAAAGAGAAAGAATTGTCATATCCTATGAAAGACACATCTTGAAAATGCCTAAAGAAAGTTGTCATTTTTTCTTGGTGAAGGGACTAGAATCTGTGTTGAGGCAAACACCTTGGTGGCTGTGGCCGGCAGTGGCAGTAGCAGCAGGGTGATGGGGGTGGCACCTTCCCCTGATCATCCTGGTTGCCTCCTGCAAATGGAGACCAGACTGTAGCTTAGGCCCGCTCCCCGCAGAGAGAAGGCCAAAACTGTTTCTAGGACATCCCCTGAGGCCTCCTGCATTACAGAGGGTGCAGGTAGGACTGAGGGATGCTCACCCCCATGCAATCGGACATCACTCTCACAATCTGGGACCACTGGCTCCTAACTGATCAACTGCCTATCTGCCTGATTGCCCCTAACTGTCCTCCCCTGCAGGCCTGAACTCGCCCTCAACTGCCTTCCCCTGCCAGGCTGATCACCCCCAACTGCCTCTGTGTCAGCCCCCACCACCATGGCTTTGTCTAAAAGGAAGTTGGACATCCAGAAGATGGCCAGTAGACCTAGTCTAATTAGCATATTACCCTTTTATTAATATAGATTATATAGGATAGTATTGCTTAAATGGGTAAAGAGCCTTTTTCAGCAGGAGGAGATGCTCTTGGCAGACAAAAATACATAATCCCGAGAGAAACCAAGATGGCAGCATAGGTAAACACCAGAATTGCGGCCGTGCACAACCATTTTAAAACAACAACAAAAACAAAAAACGGACACCACCCAGACCCACAGGAAGGCTGGCTGAGTGGAAAATTCTACAACTAGAAAGAGACTGAGACTCAGAAGAGGTACGGAAATAAAGTGCAGAGGTACGGAGGCACACACGAAGGGGCTTGTGGAAAGGGCTGAAAGCATTTCATACCAGAGGGAGACACAAGCTCCAGACAGCTCTGAACTCCAGTTCCAGGTGAGTTTCTGGGGACTCAGAACCATATGGGGAGGAGCTGGACTGTATGGCACCATTGGGCACTGTCTGGCACCGAGAGGAACTCCAGAGCAGCTTGAGACACGTTGCCTCTTAGGGCAGGACTGACAAGCAGCCATAGCTTGTTGCTCCACCCTGTAGACTCCCCAAGAGCCTGCCCCACCCAAGCTGCACACAGAGGCTTTTGCATATAAAAGGCTGAATAGCTTCAGGCAAAGGCTAAAATAGCACCTCCTTGGAGATACAAGTGCCAGTGTACCCAGGGGTCTGAGTGGTACAATCCTAAATACAACTCCTCAGATTAATAAGGAACACAATCGGGGCAGACTCTGTGTGCCCAAAGCCCCATTGAAACAAGTCTTGCCCCATAAGGATGTCTCCAGCGCAGAAGTTCTCCCACTGTAGACACAGCTGATTCGCATAACCAAGTGGCTTGGAGGTCATTTCCTGTCAGTGATCACCTAACACAGAAAGCCACTCTATCAACCCAGGGAAGCAGCCAAAATGTGGAGACAAAGAAACCGATCACAAATGGCGGAAAAGGAGGAAAACAAACGACAGGATATAGAGTTCAAAACCATGATTACAAGGTTTTTCAAAAATTTTCTAGAAACTGCTGATAAACTTAGTGAGACCCTCAGTAAATCTAATGAGACCCTTGAGGATATGAAAAAGGACCAAATAGAAATTAAGCATACACTGACTGAAATAAAGAATATTATACAGAGATCCAACAACAGATTAGAGGAATGCAAGAATCAAGTCAAAGAATTGAAATACGAAAAAGCAAAAAATACCCAAATGGATAAGCAAAAAGAAAAAAGAATCCAAAAAAATGAAGACAGTGTAAGGAGCCTCTGGGACAACTTCAAACGTACCAACATCAGAATTATAGGGGTGCTAGAAGAAGAGAAAGAGCAAGATATTGAAAACCTATTTGAAGAAATAATGACAGAAAACTTCCCCTACCTGGTAAAAGAAATAGACTTCCAAGTCCAGGAAGCGCAGAGAATCCCAAACAAAAGGAATTCAAAGAGGACCACACCAAGACACATCATAATTAAAATGCCAAGAGCAAAAGACAAGGAGAGAATTTTAAAAGCAACAAGAGAAAATCAGTCAGTTACCTACAAGGGAGCACCCATACATCTGTCAGCTGATTTCTCAACCGAAACTTTGCAGGCCAGAAGGGAGTGGCAAGAAATATTCAAAGTGATGAATAGCAAGAACCTACAGCCAAGATTACTTTACCCAGCAAAGCTATCATTCCGAATTGAAGGTCGGATAAAGGGCTTCACAGACCAAAAAAAGTTAAAGGAGTTATCACCACCCAACCAGTATTGTATGAAATGCTCTTTGAGAAGAGGAAGAAGAAAAAGTAAAGATAAAAATTATGAACAACAAATACATATCTATCAACAAGTGAATCTAAAAATCAAGTGAATAAAAAATCTGATGAACAGAATAAACTGGTGAATAGAATAGAATCAGAGGCATAGAAAGGGATTGGACTGAAAATTTTGGGGGGGAAAAAGGGTGCTGGGGTGCAGTAAGAGACTGGACAATAATCGTACACCTATGGATGAGAACAGTGGGGAGGGGTAAGGACAGAGGGTGGGGTGGGAACTGGGAGGAGGGGAGCTATGGGGGCGGGGAAGAGGAACAACTGTAATAATCTAAACAATAAAGATTAAAAAAATACATAATCCCTATATCTGGACTGATAGCCATCCATACGCACTATATTGTCTAACTGGTCATTAAAAAATTAAACTGCTTTCTTACACCTTACACCAAACAGCTGTTGCCCTTAAAACTTCTCCTCAGCCCCCACCTTAGTTTCTTCCTTCGCAGTTCACTCAGATTAGGTTCTGATTGGTTGGTTTCTATGCCAGTCAGCACCAAAAGCTCTGCCTCATAGACAGCCATTGGCTCCTTGCACTTCATCCAGATTTAGGTCTGATTAGTCAGTTTCTATGCCAGTCGGCATCTCTGGGCTTATCTCCAGGCTTTATCAGAGAGGTGGGACTCATTAGCAGCTTCCCCAGGCTGCTGGTGAGTGGACTGAACTGCTGACCTCTCCGAGAAAGAGAGAGAGAGAGAGAGAGAGAGAGAGAGAGAGAGAGAGAGAGAGAGAGAGAGAGAGAGAGAGAGAGAGAGAGGCTGGGCTGCTGGCGAGGCATGGAGAGAGAGAGAGAGGCAAAGGCTGATCAGCAGCTGCCACAGAGGCTGCAGATCAGACCCTGGTTCTCTCTCCAGCACCCGTGGCAGCTACTGATCAACCCCACCACTCTCCCTCGCCAAGAGATCAGTAGTTCAGCTGGCTCACCAGTCCCCACCCACTTGAGCCTGCTGCACTCGCAGCCTGGTGTCCGGTCATCCCTTCAGTCATTTTGGACATTATGGACCCTGGCTCTTTATATATATAGATTCCTTAGTACAGTACCTGGCACATGGTTAGCATCCAATAAACTTTAGCTGTTCTCAATAAATGATAGCTAGTGTTGATGTAATTATTGTTATTAATTGAAGTAATTTTATTTGAATAACACCATTAGTCTCTCAGGAGGAAATTCTGTCCCTCATGACCAAGTCTGTGAATAAGTTTTTCTGCACTTTATTCAAGCTGTGAAGTTATATGGCTATGCTGTTTTTACTCATGGTACACTGAACACTGACCTGTTCAGGTAATTTTTTTTCTTTAAAGAGTACAAATAGGGATAACAAATATAGTGGAAAAGATTACCATAATTTTTATGGTTTTAGTTGACAAATAAGTTTGTACTTAATATTTGTATTTTGACAAAATACTATACTCATATTTTCCCCAATTTAAAGCAGTCTCAAGAAAGAGAGAACAGACAATGCGGTTTCCCCTTAAAAAGTAAGTGTGCCATCAAATTGGCTAAATGTTTAAAATACAGGGATGGGCAAAAATAGGTTTATAGTAATTATAGTATAAGGATAAAGTCTAATTCACATACTCACAACTGTAAACTTACTTTTTCCAACCCCTGAATATATAGAAGGCATGGAGGTATTTATGGAATAAGTCAGGAATTTGCCACTTTTGGAATGCTGAGCATCAGGGAGAGATAAAGGGTGCAGTAACAACTAAAGTGCTAGGAATTGTGCAAAATCTACAACATGTGATATTCTATAGTAAAATAGAAGCATTGGTTTCCCCTTGGTGAGTCTGTCCTTATCACTAATATCTATAAGGTTCCTTTTTTCGGCAGATAGTTGTTAGATTAGGGGAGACAGTTGGCAAAGATGCCCCTTCAGATTTAAATAGCAGATAACATGTAAATTGAAGTGGGCACAAGTATATTTTGATAAAGTGATTTGGGGAGGTTTTATCCCATTACTTTTTCCATCAATCAATTTCTCTAAGCTTTTTTCTTTCCTCCTAATAAAAGCAGCTGGATGTAGGCTGGTTATGTTTAGTATTTTTAATTACAATCTACTTTGTGTTTTTGTACACTACTGAATCGTATTAGGCAAACATACTGGCAAAATCCATTTGGCTTACATTTTAGCTAACTTTAATTTTATAGGAATTGAGAACAATTTTTTTTAGGCTTTGGATAATATAAACTACCAAACAAGGTGTCAAATTTATCATGTGATGCTTGATTCTTGTTTGTTTCCAGGCTGAAAGTTGTCTTGAATTTCCAAACTTTCTATAGCTCTTGCAAGGGAAATCATTGAAGTCAGTGAAGAGACTGAGAAGTACAAATTGGCAGTTATAAAATAGCCATGGGGATATAAAGTACAGCATAGGAAATACAATCAGTAATATTGTAATAACTATGTACGGTGCCAGTTGGGCACTGGAAATATGATTGTCTAACCACCATACTGGACATCTGAAACTAATACAAAATAATACTGAAAGTAAAGTATAACTGAAAAAAATAATTAAAAAATTAATCCATATTTTATAAAGTAAGAAAATGAAGTGGAGACTTAGAACTTTAAGTTCTGGTTATTAAAATGTTCACATATTTTTTATCTATGTAACGTGAGGTGGAGAGTTGAGGTGCAACTAAGAGGGATGAAAAGTCCTATACTTACCTCAAGTATTTTGTTTACAGGCTTGCTTACTTTCCCTCCTGTAATGTTATGATCTGGGCTTCACTCGATCAAGGCCAAGTTTACTTTTTCTGAGCTATAAAGTATTCAGCTATGCTCTCTGAATGTAGTGTCTTTTTCTAGATATGTTTCAGTACTCCACCTTTATAGTGGGAATACCTAGCAAAACTCATAATAACTACCTACATTTCCAGAAAACAATGCAGTTAGCAAACATTTAGAATTTTGAAGCAACCTATATAATGATGCCTTAAAGTGGAAGTTGCTAGTATTTCTGTAGCTTTGATTTTATTCTCCACCATAAAAAAGGGAAGATAATTGAAATTAAAAGTGCCTGACTTTGATCTATGTTTGAATAATCCTTGAGGCATTTATTGTAATTAAGGGGACTGACTTTGGTGCTCTTCCATTCATCCCAGTTTCCAAATAGGAGTTTTCTTTCTCTTTTTTTGCATTACAAAAGAAAGGGTGGGAAATTAGTAGCGATTCACATACACACTTCTTCCTGCCATTTCTTCTGCCTGGTTGCCAAAGTACAGCACTGAGCAAAACAGGAAAGTATTGCTCAAAAAGATACAAATGATGAACTTAATATAACAGAGAGTCTACGTTACCTGCAGCTTTGGAACAGAGCTATCAGCCCACACTGACTAGGGAGTTATTTCCTCACATTATTTTAATATGAAACAGTATGAGTGACAATCTGCAATAGAGAAGAGACTGCCACTGAGGAGACCCCAGTACTACAGAGGTACCTTCTGCTATTGATGCTTGCAATTATTTCTTTTTAAAGGGAATTGTACTTTTTCAAAATGATGTTTCAGAAAGATATCGAGAGTGTTAAAAATGAGTTTGTCTATTTTTGTATGAACAGATGAAAAGATGAGTAATCAGTGGTAAAAGGGCCCCGTGCTCATCGAGTAGAAAAGTGTTTTGTTACCTAGACTTACTTAATTTTTCTCTTTGTTGCAATTATTAAATAGCACAATTATTCTCTTATTTTTTTCTTTCTTTTCGTCCACCAAATTTTGTTCAAAATATTTGGACAGCAAAACACGATTGAGTGATGTGGCTTGTCCAAAAGTTCCACACCCCGCCCCTAGAAGATTCTGGAAAGAGCTGTAAGTTACGTTTTTCCCCCTCTTCATTTTGAGGAGGAGATGTGAGGTAGGTTGCTTTGATCTTATAGCATGGTATCTTGTGGTCTGTTGTACCACCTGTGTTGGTAAATTAGTTTAATTCACTTCAGCTTCATATTAAGCAATTCTGGAGAGTGCTGGGCTATGCCCTAGACAGCTGTAGCACCTGAGAAGTGAGTCAGCCAGAAAGTTACCTGTTCATCCACAACCCACCTTACAAACAGTCTTGAGTGTGAACAATAGGGTTTCTTCACCTAAGAAATCACTTGCTGAGACAGGGTCAGATTTGGCTGGTGTGGGGGTTGGGGTGGGAAGTCATTCTTTGGTCAAGACCCCCTTAGCATTCCCTGCTGTCCCTGGACTTAGCCAAGGATCCTGATAAGGGGGAGAAAGGTGTGGGGAAAATGTGGTGAAGGATTTCAGAATGTCATCCTGTACTCACCTAGACTGTTCCCATGCAGTGGTGTGGAGTATGGCATAGGTCTTAGGCACTTAAGGTTGGGGAAAAGTAGCATGAACAGAGTTTAGGATTTGGAATCTCTGGGCTGGTACCTGAGTCCCTGCTGTGTAATTCAAAACAAGTCACTGCATCTTTCTGAACCCTGAAAACTTCACAGGGCTATGATGAACATCTAATCCAACAATAAACCTCAAAGCACTTCTAAAACCACAAAACACTAAATTAACTATTAGTTATTTGTGTGAGAGCTCGGGACTGGAAATGTAGATTGAGTCATCAATATAAATGTAAGAATGAAAGTTTGAGAGAAGTCTTATGAGATTGTTTGGTCAATTTAACTCCTTAGATTATCATATTTTATAAACCCCAATTTTCTCATATCAGGTTTACTTCTTTTATTATTGACTTCCTTAACAGTTTCTCCCCTTCATGGCAGGTAGGTTCTACATTGATCTGTTCAAAGTGAGCCTTTTCCTGTTCCATCCTTTTACTATATCTCTTCCTATTTCTCCCAAATTAAACTGAGGAACCAGCCAATCCAGCTGGCTTTCTCTGCCCTGACACCTGACAGGATTTGCCCAGCACTGTGGGGCACCAGGGAAAGATTTACTTCAAAGAGGGGATGGAAATCTTAGGAACTCCCAATCACACCTGGGTAACAATGGTAGAGATTCCTACCTGACTGAAGGGCTGCGTCTGGGCTGGGGAGGAGGGTCAGAGGGGAAGCCCAGTCTCCCTGGGGTCCAGGTGGGGAGGAAGAATGAAGATAAGAATAGAGAATTACAATTTACTTCCACAGTAAACTTTAGATGTTTGGCTCTTCTTTATTTGGATATAAACCTTCCAAATGTTAGGGATTATTTTCAGTGGATCAAATAAATGATGGGGCTGGTGGCAAGAGGCACCAAAAAATGCGAACAACAACTAGATTAAATTCTCTACCATATATAAATTGAAACAATCGTTTCACTTTAAACTAGGGCTTTTGTCACATAGCATGCAATGATTTTTTCATGTTATCTTTATGTCAGCTTTCTGAAAACATCATAAATCCATAATGGAGACTAAGTATTTAAAATTGCCAAGCAGGGAGAGTCTTCTGTACAAAACAAAACAAAACAAAAGAAAACAAAACCTGAGACAAACTAGTGAACCACAATAAAGCCTATAGCTATGAGTATAGACACTTATAAATAAGTTAGAAGAATAGCTATTTTATTCCCTGTCATTTTCACATATTATGAAGATCCAGAGAGGTATTATTTGGCAGGCAGTATTATTCGAAGGCAGGTGTTACACATGCAATTATCATAAGCACTCTTTGAGTAGGATGACCACATGATACAAATTTATCTTTATCCTAATACAGTTTACGTTTTTTTGTTTCTGACAAATTACACTACACTTTATGGAAATGTAACATTTTGTGTGAATGGGGAGGATAATCCTGGTTGCATGCTAATGAGAGAGACAAAGTAGCCTCACTCTTATTTGTAACTGGCCCAGACCTTTCCATTAGTAAATTAAAATCTGTTCAAATTTATTTACTAATATATTAGGGAATGCTTCAGGATAACC
This sequence comes from Murina feae, assembly GCA_004026665.1. Lineage (NCBI taxonomy): Eukaryota > Metazoa > Chordata > Mammalia > Chiroptera > Vespertilionidae > Murina > Murina feae. The sequence goes on along the minus strand of PVJC01013976.1, from coordinate 17,174 downwards.
CCTTGACCTGTATTATATAGCAAATAACTGTATCAGTGAAAATAATTAATAGGATGTAATGCATCTCCTGTTTATTTCTTCTTCATGCCCAGGGGTCAGCTGTATAGTGGGTTTGCTATCTGCATTCAGTTACATGGGTATATTTATTTTAAAATTATCAATTATAGTTTCAAATGGCTATTCTTAATTGCAGTCTTCTTATTCAAATGTAATACATATCATATATATATATATTGTGTTTATTTCTATATTATATCAGCTGCTTGTGGCCAATTCTGAGAGGAGCCTATTCTTTTGAAAATAATGTCTCCTGAAGCCTGTTATGTTGTTTGTGTTTACGGCATAATGACTAGAGCCACGTCTTTATTCGTCCTCATTATACCAATACTGAACCAATTAGTGTTCATGCTCTGTATCTTGAAGAAGCCATCTCATCTCTCAATTACCTTGTGGATCCTTAAAAGAGAGGTTTGATTGCTAATGGAGCTGAAATTTGCAATTGGAATGGCAGCATCTGCAGGACTTCCCAGGAGTAGATGAGTGAACTAGGCTTTGCTGCCCTCTGCTGTCTATTTTATTTTTTTAATTTTGTTTTATTGCTTAAAGTAATACAAAGAGCATTGCATATGTCTCTTTTTTTCCCCCTGACCTTCCCCCAGCCTCCCCTACCCCCCAGTGTCTTGTGTCTGTTGATTATGCTTATATGCATACATACAGGTCCTTCAGTTGATCTCTTAACTCCCTCAACCTCCCTCAGCCTTCCCACTGTAGTTTGACAGTTTGTTTGATGCTGTTCTGTCTCTGTATCTATTTATGTTAATCAGTTTATAATGGTCTTTATTATCCATAAATAAGTAAGATCATGTGGTATTTTTCTTTCATTGACCGGCTTATGTCATTTAGCATAATGCTCTCCAGTTCCATCCATGCTGATGCAAATGGTAAGAGTTCCTTCTTTTTTACAGCAGCATAGTATTCCATTGTGTAGATGTACCACAGTTTTCTAATCCAATTCATCTGCTCATGGGCACTGCTGTCTATTATAAAAGGCAGTGCTGTTTTTTTTTTCTCGCTGCAGAGTTGTTTCTGAGCACTATTGTTTCATTCTGCTTGGAAACTAATCACGATATTGAGCAATGGAAATGAAAGTGCTGTTGCGATAGTAAGTGCACTTAGAGGTATCAGAAGTATATGGCCTGTGCCTGTCTCATCTAAGAACCAAGCCCACTATGCACCTTTCACAAATATAATTCAAAAATTGGGGCCAGGAATTCTCACACATACAATGCTACCCTTTTGTTGCAACTTTTTCAAGATCTTTATTTGGCGGAGGGGGGGGAGGGGGCGCGTTAATTCTCACCTGACGATATTTTGTCCATTGATTTTAGAGAGAGTAGAAATGAGGGAGGTGGGGTAAAGTGAGAGAGAGAGACATCGATCTGAGAGAGACACATTGATTGGTTGCCCACAAGCTCCCTGACCTGGGGTGAGCGAACCTGCAGGTACATGCTCTTAAGCAGGAATTGAACCCAAGACCCTTTGGTGTGTGGGATGACACTCTAACCACTCAGGAACACTGGCCAGGGCCCAGCTTTTTTAAAACTTTTGTCAGAAATGTTTCCAGTATCTCTTTGGTTCAGAATAATATCTATGCTGGTATAGTTTTATGATGAGAGGGTTATCCAGGTAAAAGCAAGGCTCAAAGAGAAGCAGTAGAAAAAAAAATCATAAATGATGGAAATGTTTTATAGTACAGAGGTGCAGAGTAGCTGGGTGAGTGGAAGACTTCTCATGTCTGTTCAACAAAAGTGAAAGGTGAATTTCCTTTTGTTTATTACCCCAGGGAATGGCATCATCCTTTCTCTCTAAAACTTCCCAGGTAAACTTTTTTTCTTTCTGTAGTCTGTCTGCTTGTGACCCTCACCAACAATCACAAATGAGGGTGATGAAATGTCAGGGCAAGTTCTTGGATGAATTCTCTGCAGCATCTATCATGTTGGTATCCCCACATTTCTACATGCAACCAAGAAGGGTTGTTAGTTTTCTTGTCTGCTCAAACATAATATTATGTTAGGGTGGGAATGGGTGTGGCTCTATTTCCTGTTTCTACATAACCCAGGATGGGCAGATGGCTTGAGTAACAGTAGTCCTTTCTATTCGTGTACTATTCTAGGTATACTGAGACCTCCCAAATAACCTGTAAAGTTGTGGCAACAGTTGTTATTTACGTATTTTATAGCTGAGCACACCGGTATAGACATTAAGGGACATGGACAAAAGTTACTAGGTTAAAGCATAGTAGACATAGAATAGAACCATAACTTCCAACTTCAGCAGCTTCAAAGAGGCAGCTCTGAGAGGACTGTGACAACAGAAATCCTCGTGGAATGCACATCATGCATTAGCACCATCTCTTTCCCTGGAATTCCATTCCTTTCCTTACTTTCTTCCTGTATCACCCTCCTACCCTGTCCCTAAATTCCTGGACAGTGCTTTCATCCTTTCTCCAGCCAACCCTGTGGCAGCCACTATCAACTCTCCTTGACTCAAAACCCAAGAAGCCACAACATGCCCCTTCGAGGTTTGTGGCCTATTCCTCCTCTTCTGAAATGAAATTAAAAGACTTGTTTATTTATGAGAATTGAATTTTTTGATAATTAGAGTAAATTGCTATGCTGATGCCATAAAGGGAACTATTTTTACCTGTAAGGTTTAGCCCCTTTTACAAAATCGCTATCAGCTTTTTGTCTTCCCATAGGATTAGGGTTCCTATAGAGAAGTGGCATAAAACTGTAGACTCTTAGGTTGCTCTTTGACAGGTTGCAATCAGACTTTTAATTCAATGCTCTCTCTGCAGCCATAAACATAGTTCACCCTTAGGGCTACACCACACATTCCCTGTGGATTAATAAAAAATATCTCAGAAAATAAACATACTATAGCCTTTAAAATGTATATAAATACTATCATGCTTAGTTAAACACAAATTGATTTTAAAATATCGACTTTACAGTAGCAGTTCATCAGTTATGAGTTTCTAAATGAGCAGATACTCTAATCATGTAGAAATTCAATGAAACATTTCAGTGTTTAAATGGTATCCTAATATTTCTTTAAAAAGAGAGAATCTATAGAAAAAAAAACTGAGTTGGAACTCAGAGGACCTAGGTTCTAATAGTCTCTCAGTTATAAACTCTGGATCTATTATATACTGAGTGATTTGGAGCAAATCAGTTGTTCTCCACCCCTGCATTTTCCCAGTCTAATAAAAATTCATTTATTACGAAATATTTATTGTGATTCTATTATATTGCTAACATGTATTCAGTATTTGTTCACCAGCCTTTTTAACATTTACAATGGCCCTGTGAAGTATATGTTAGCTCTTTTTCAGAAAAAGAAAATGCATCACATGGTAGGTATTTGTTCTTTTCTATTACTGTATTATATAATTTTTTTTAAAAAAAGAGTTTCACTTAGAAATCACTATAACATGTAGTTCTGAATTCAGTTAATTTTATTTTTTCCAAATAAAGTTGATTCTGAAACTACTATTTAGTGGATCCTTTTCTCACTTATTTTAAATTCAATCTTTATCTATACTGAATTCTTATATGTACAGGATCTGCTTCTAGACTCGATTGTGGTCCATTGATGTGTCTTCCTAGTCCTGTGCTGTTTCACTATCACAATGACTAGACTAAAATATTTTTATATTTTTTAAGGAACGTGTAACTTATTTATCCTTTCTCATAGTTTCTAAAGGTTTAAAAAATCCAGGTTATTTTTGTTCATTTTCTCTTCTGCATGAATAATTACACTGAGATTTTTGGATTTAATGGGCAAAATGTATTGGATTAAAAGTAATTTGTGCAGAACTGACTTTTCCACACTATGGTAAATGTTTTTAATTATCCTCATAATTTTTTATATCCTTCAGTAATTATAGCTGTATTCATATAGGTCTTAGGAATTTTTGTTAGGCTTATTTCTAGAGATTATTAGTATTGCTATGTGAATAGATAGAACTAGTTTTGAATGATAGGTAAAATTTAGATTTGAGGACTAAAAACAGTATAATTTAAGGCTTAGTGGAGAAAATAAGCATGCAGTATTTGGGAGAAGGTAGGGATGGTAGATGCTATTGCTCCTTATTATTTAGGTTAAATTTTACTGATAATACTTGCCTAACCTGCTTGCTAGGGTTATTATGCAAGTTTTTCAAATGTGTGAAGTATGTGAAAATGGGTCTTCTAGTTTAATGCAGAGCGAGCAGAATTGTTTATTAAGTGTTAGATGAGCATATTCTGACACCTTGTGGTCATTTAAGGCTATGTGTGTGATGTAATTGGCTAAAATGGAAGAATATGAATTGCCCACAGAATCATATTTAGAGCTAAATAGGGGTTTTAGAAATAGTGAAACCTAACATTCTTGTTTCACACATGAAGAAAGCAAGTTCCAGAGAGCAAATGAGCCTTTCCCAAATTCACATAACTTCTTAATAACTGAGCTGGGATCATTTTTTCTGACCTCTTGCCTACTGCTCTTTTTACTATATCATATCCATTTGCCAATTTCCTACAATTGTAAAAAAAAAACTAAAATGAAATTATTATAATTTTAAATCCAAGACAGACATGTCTACATAATTTTCATGTCGTCTTTTAGAAATTTAAATTATTAATAATGTATGTATTGGGGTATTGGTGGTGGTGTTTCCTGTGTGTGAGAGGAAGATGTTGGGTTGGTTTCTGGTTGTTCCTAAAGGTGGTCAAATTGTACACCCTAAAAGATTTAGTCATTTCAACTCAATGCAGTGTATCTACACAATGCTTTGAGTATAAGGGACTTAGAATATTCTTCAAGCTATTCACAGGCTTTTCTTAATAGCCAAAGGAGGCCTGCATCATCTAAGAATGGGTCTGCCTTAGTATGCCTGTTGCTCTCAGTCATTGGAAGTGTAGTAGTGATGAATTCAGATCATAGTAGCTGAGACCATTGGTTATTTTTGCTCTCTAGGGATGGGGACCTGAATGGTATGTTTTCATGATTACCAAAGTCCTTCCATTGCTTTGCACAGGTCTACTTTTCCTCACAGGTGTAGAGAACATCTGTCCCATGGTTTCTATGTACATTTTTGTGAGAGAAAAACAACAACTCAGAAGAAGGAGGTTAGTAGGATGAACTACAGCCTCAGTCTTTGCAGTTGATCTTGGAGCTACAATTGTACTCATCCTTTTCTTTCTCCACTATCCTTTCTAAATTCACTTCATCCTGTCTCCTCGGCAGGTCTTGGTGACTTAACTGGTGGTATAACCTATACCTTTATTCTTGAATGGTCTGAAGCCTTGGAAATTAGACCCTTCTCAGTTTAGCATCTCTTCACTTGTCCATTCACAGTTGCAATGGTGCAAGGGTACCCAAGTGGATCACCTGGGTTCCACACCTAATTCCATATGGACCCCTTATGTAAAAGCAGTTCTACCTCCTGCTGATAAGGGTCAATTATCCCTGCTGGTACTATAACTCCTCTTCTTGCCTGCTGGTCCTTTGGCACACAGAATCCAGAGCTCTGTCATGTAGTTCCATTATCTCTGACTACATTTTAATGGGACCCTTACTGTGTACACTGGAAAGAGTGTACCTCCTTTGTGAAACAGGACCTACGATCCTGCAGTGCTCACAGTTGAGGGCACAGAAAACATAAAACCCCCTGTTGGTCACTAGGAGTGATGTTAAGTATGGCTATTCCTGCTTCCACTCCTTAGTTCTCAGAACCTTGTGTTCTGTGTTCTTCTTAATGAAGACATAGCATCATATTGAGGTCTTTAATACATGCACTGTATTTCTCAAGATGACACCTCATCATTTCAGAGTGTTGTCCCTGTGCTAGTGCTTCAACTTTGCTTTCAGAAAGGCATCCAGCACTCTCTGAGGTTAGTTGTTTGAATGGTGTGGTATGTTATATAACCAGTAGGTCCCATTATCATGGGTTCACTCCCACACCTCTTTTCACTGTGAATTGAGTCTTCTATTTGCATGTTATATTTCCATGCCTGTGTATTACACCATAAGCCTCAGGATAGTGGTGCTGGATAAGGCTCTGCCAGCAGGAAATAAAGACTAATTGCCAGAATAAATATCTGTCCCTGTGAATAGGATCTCCAATTTCATTCTTATGATTTCCTTCTTTCTTCATCTTTTGTGTTTAGTCTGCCTCCTACCCCCTTAATTTATTGAGATGGAAGCTTATATTAATGGTCTCAGTTCTCTCTTCTTTTAGAATACAAATGTTTAAACCTATAAATTTCCTTCTTAGCACTTCTTCGGCTATATCTCATAGATTTTGATGTGTTGTATTTTGGTTCTTGTTCAATTTAAAATATATCCCATGTTTCCGGTGATTTACTATTTGACATTTGACCCATGGGTTATTTTAAAAGTATATTATTTAATTTACAAATATTTGTTGATTTCCCAAATTTTCTTCTGTTGTTGGTTTATAATTCAATTCTATTTTGGTTAGAAAACATTCTTTGTGTAATTTCAATTCTTTTACATTTATTGAGACTTGCTTCATGGGTTCATTGATGATCTATCCTGGAGAATGTACTGTGTACACCTGAAAATGTGTATTCTGCTGGGATATTCTATAGATGTCAAGCCGTCTTTGTTGATAGTGTTATTCTAGTCTTGTATATCCTTGTTATTTTTCTGTTTATCAGTTATTGAGAAGTCTCTTTTACTGTTGAATTGTCTATTTCTCTTCCAATTCCATCAGATCTTGTTGCATGTGTTTTGAGTTATTAGGTATGTATTTCTTTTCATTGTTACAGCTTCCCGATGAATTGACATTTTATTATAAACTGTCCTTCTTTATCTTTAGTAATTTTTGCCTTAAAGTTCTTGTGTGTGATATTACTATAGCCACTCCAGTTCTCTTTTGTTGCCTGTGTACATGGTATAACTTTTTTACCCTTTTACTTTTTTATTCTTTTTTTATTTTTTTTTATTGCTTAAAGTATTACAACAAGTGATAGATAGGTCTCCATTTTTTTCCCTTGACCTTCCCCCTCCTTCCCTACCCCCCAGTGTCTTGTGTCCATTGATTATGCCCATATGCATGCATGCAAGTCATTCAGTTGATCTCCTAACTCCTCCCCAACCCTCCCCAGCTTTTTTCAAAATATTTGTGTCTTTACACCTACAGCATGTCTCTTACCCTAGTGGGTTTGGCTCAGTGGATAAAGTTGTTCTATGGACTGAAGGGTTCCAGGTTCGTTTCTAGTCAAGGACACATGCCCAGACTGTGGGCTCAATCCCCCCATAGGGGGTGTGCAGGAGGCAGCTGATCAGTGATTATCTCTCATCATTGATGTTTCTATCTCTCTCTCTCTCTCCCTTCCTCTCTGAAATCAACAAAAAATATATTTATAAATAAGTAAATAAATAAATAAATAAATAAATAAATAAATAAATCCTAATATATAAAAGCCCAGGGTCATAACAACTGATCACAACCGAAGGCTGATCAACCTGGAAGTCCTTAAGTCAACACTAGGTTTCCATGGCAACCCAGCACTGACTGCTCAGCTGCAGCCTGGACCCAGCACTGACTGCCCAGGGGGATGAGACCCAGAGAGAGAGGCAGGGTCTGATCCGCAGCCTCGGTGGCAGCTGTTGATCAGTACTTGCCTCTCTCTTTCTCTCCCTCTTTTTTTCCAGGCTTTGCCAGCAGTCAGGCCATTCTTTTTCTCCCAGCCTCTGTAGGGGCTACTGTTCAGCCCCACCTCTCTGATCAGGCCCAGAGATAGGCCCGGAGATGCTGACTGGCATAGGAACCAACCAATCAGAATCAAATGTGGGTACTGTGACTAACCAATGGCTGTCTAGGAGGTGGAGCTTTTGACGCTGACTGGCATAGAAACTGACCAATCAGAACCAAATCTGGGTACTGTGGGGAGCCAATGGCTGCCTAAGAGACAGAGCATTTGACACTGATTGGCATATAAACTGACCAATCAGAACCAAATTGGCCAGCAGAGGGGGGCAGTTGGGGGTGAGATCATGCTGGCAGGGGAGGGCCATTGGGGATGAGATTAGGATGACAGGGGAGGGCAGTAAGGGGTGATCAGGCAGGCAGGAAAAGGCAGTTAGGGGCAATCAGGCAACCAGGAAGGTGAGCAGTTAAGAGCCAGCAGTTCCAGATTGTGAGAGGGATATCTGACTACCAGTTTACAGGGATCAGACCTAAACCAGCAGTCGGACATCCGCCAAGTGGTCCCCAATTGGAGAGGGTGCAGGCTGGGCTAAGAGAACCCCATCCATGCACAAATTTCATGCACCAGGCCTCTAGTAAATAAATAGTGTCTCTTGTAGGCAGAAGATAATTGGATTGCATTTTTAAATTCAGTCTGACAATCTCCCTTTTTTATTTTTCATCCTTTTACATTTAATGTAATTATGGATGTGATTGGATTTGTCGCTGCCATTTTGCTACTTATTTTCTATATGTCACATATCTTTTTTGTTACTCTGTTCATTTTTATTATGTTTCGTGTTAAGTAGATATTCTCTAGTGTGCCACTTTAATTCTATTGACTACTTTTGATCCTCTGTATGGTGTATTTTTTCTTTTTCCTTTGTGTTCTGTAAGATTTTGTTGCAAACTAGACATTTTAGATAATATATTGTAGAAAATATGGATTCTCATCTCCCCTCTTCGAAGTTGCTGTTACTTTTGTTTGTTTGTTGACTAACTTGCCTGAACTATTTTGTAGAGTCTGTATTCTCTACAGTCCTCTTCCTAGTTGTTTTCATTCTTATGTATGGTTTCCCAGGATCTGTGACTGGATTATTAAATACTAGAGGCCCAGTGGATGAGTTCATGCACCAGTGGTGTCCCTTGGCCTGGCCTGTGGGATCAGGGTGAAAGTGACTCTCTGACATCTCCCAAGGGCTCCTGGATTGCGAGAGGGTGCAGGCCAGGCCAAGGGACCCCACTGGTTATGATTAGGGCCAGGGAGGTACATGGGAGATTGGCCAGCCAAGGAGGAACTGCAGGAGAGCTCCATGGCATGTCCAGTCCATCTTACTCAGTCCCAATAGTCTGGACCCCAGCAGCAAGCTAACCTACCTGTCAGAGTGTCTGCCCCCTGGTGGTCAGTGCAGTCATAGTCACTGGTCGACTGGTGGACTGTTTGCCCTCTGACGGTCAGTGCACATCATAGCAAGTGGTTGAGCAGCCTTAGCATATCATTAGCATATTACACTTTGATTGGTTGAACAGCTGACCAGTCAACTGGACACTTAGCATATTAGGCTTTTATTATATGGGATAGTGATCCACCAGGGTTTATTCTGAGGTTTCACTTAAACATCTTGAGCCGATAAGCCTTTTACCATTGAAATGGATCTGTGGGGACAGCTTTAAAATTAGAGGCAGTTTGCAAGTCTTCCACAGCTTTTACTTTCTACTAGATCTTTTCCTGTCTTCCCTGCATGTGTACAAGTCCTCATACTCAACCAGAAGAAGTAGCTCTCTGGGATCTTTTCCAGCCTCACCTACGTACAAGCAGCTTTATACATGTGCACGGCCTTCCAGAAAAGCAGAGATATCTGGTAGCTGATCAGGGCCCACTATAACTGTCTTATTTTTCTTTAAATTTCTGGATGATATGTTACTTGACCCAAGCAGGATTGTAGTCTCAAACAGCTGTAATATTGAATTTCCCCAATTTTTGCCAGTAAGGTCTGTAATTTTTTATAAGTTCTCAGTCTTCATCTTTTTTCCTCAAGTTAGTACACTCTGGCACAGAGCTGTTGGTTTTTATAGTCATTCTATCAGAACTGATAAGGATGGGAGCTCAACACAAAAAAACCACACACACACACACACACACACACACACCTGCCACTTCCTGCCAAAGTTCAGTACATTTTCTTATATAAATGTTTTCTCAATGTTATATGACTTTGGTCAATTTACAGAGTTCTGAAATAGCTATTTTTGACAACTTTGTCCAGTTTTATAATTGCCTTTGGGGAGAAGATTTGCCGAGCTCCTTACTCTACCATTCCCACATTCACACTCCCTCCCACAGCCACTTTATTATTTCCTCTGCCATATACTAGGGAAACTCAGGTGTTTACTTCACATTGAATAATATTGGCAGTAGCTTTTCCAGGCTTCTAAGACAATCCCAGTAACATATGTGCCTGCAATTATGGGACTTCGCTTGGGTGTTATATTTTATATCTTAAGAAAATACTTCCAGGTCAATGAATTATTGGTTATTCAATCTTATATTCTAGCCTCCTGGAACAAGAAGCCTCAGAATGTAATGCCAGGAATACTTCCATGGGTCTCATAAATGCAAAGGACTAATTTTTGCAATTATCTCAGCCTATAGTCACTTTCCTCATTTATTGGTTCCAGCACATCCTCATCTGGATTATACTAGGATTTAACCTCAGTTATTGGTCTGGTAGTCAACAGAGGAGGTGAGGGAAGCTCTTTAGTGGAGCATATGTTATCTTGCAAGAAAGAAACCTCTGTAGCATGTTCTAGTACAGCAAAAGCACTTGCACTTAGGGAAGGGTGAGGCACATGTGAAGTCTCATGTGTTCAAGGCAGGGAGCTGCAAAGTTAACATCTACAGAGGCTTCTATTCAGATATTCTATTTGCATAGTTCAGTGTTTCAACTTTTCCCCACCAGGATCCTAAATTTCACATAAATGATCTTATCTTGGCTGAGCATCTCTGACCCTGAACCTTAATTTTTAAAGTTTTAATTATTTTTTAAAAATTTGCTTTTCAATTATAGTTAACATACAATATTATATTAGTTTTAGGTGTACACCATAGTGATTAGACATTTATATACCTTTATAAAATGATCACCCCACAACTGTATTAAGAATCTTTAACAGTTCTTTAGTTGTGTTTGCTTTTCACTGCAGGTGATAATGGCCTCTTTCTGACCAACCACATAGGTCTTGTTGTTCTCACACTTACTCATTAACTGCTTATTAGAGTTGCATAGACTCTCATTAACCCTCCTCAGAGCGTCAGTGTAACTTATCAGTAACCAGCCAACTCCACTCTTTTCATAGGTATTATTGCACCATAATTCTCAAATGCCTGAATAATCACACCTTCAACAGCATTTCCCTTCACTACGACATTTCTCAGGTCAGCACTGGAAAATCTTTAGCAATTTTGCCACCATTCTCTACTAGAGACTGGGTCGCAAGTGATCCAGTCCAAAATCCCCATCTTATTGCTTTTCTCAGACCACTCTTGGTACCGTTTGTGCTGTTAAGGTCCCCAAAAAGCAGTTGCCAAGAATGGATTAGACTTGCAGAGAATTGTTAGGTAGAATGCCCATAAGGGAAAAGGTGAAGGTTGCCAGAGAAGGCTAGAAGAGCTGAAAGGTCACCGATGCAGATTGACCCTTGTAAAGGAGATGGAGAAGGAAGAACAGGTGAAGAAACCTTGGACTCAGTGCAGCTCTCAGGAAATTTGATAAGGGCAGTGGTGGCAGAGTGGGGGGGAGGTGTTCTAAAAACAAGGCTGGCTGGCAGAGTAGTTCTATATTTCTCAGAATTGGGCCTACAGTCTTATCCTTGCCTTGTTCAGTCACTGACTAGGGGCAACTCATGGAAATTGTGGCTTCAATGCAAATACAGTGATAGATTTCAGCACACAGCAGCTGGGAATGTCAGTGAAATATACTCTCTGTAGGTGCAGTTCTGAAAGCCACAGTAAAGAGAATAGATTTAATGGCTACCATACTTATTATTTTAAAAATATTTTTATATTTACTGATGAGAGAGAGAGAGAGAAAGAGAGAGAGAGAGAGAGAGAGAGAGAGAGAGAGAGAGAGAGAGAGAGAGAGAGAAATCTATTTGTTATTCCACATATACATGCTTTCACTGGCTGATTCTTATAAATGCCCTGACCAGGGATTGAACCCCCAACCTAAGCATATTGGGACAGTGCTCTAAGCAACTGAGCTACCTGGCCAGGTTTCAAAATTATTTTTTCTTTTAAAAAATTATCTTTATTGGAGAAAGTATTACAAATGTCCCCCTATTTCCCCCATTGACCTTCCCCACCTCTCTCCTACCTCCTCCCCAGGCCTTCACCATACTATTGTCTATGTCCATGGACCATGCATGCATACATCCATATAAGTTCTTTGGTTAATCTCTTCCCACCACCCCCCCTTTCTTCTGAAATATGTCAGTCTGTTGTATGCTTCAATGTAACCCACAATGATCTTTTCTGTTCTATAAGTTGTATTATGTTATAATTCATTTTTAAACAATTGATATCATGATGCAACTCAGGAGCACATCCCCATATTTTGAAAAACACTGATATGAAGCATTTATTTGACCATAATCATTTAGTGATTGTTATTATCAGTGCCATCATTAGTTATCACTAAATAACACCTTAGAGACTGGTCAGTGTTGCTCAGTGGTTGAGCGTTGACCCATGAATGACCCATGAACCAAAAGGTCACTGGTTCAATTCTCAGTCAGGGCACATATGTAGATTGTGGGCTCCATTCACAGTAGGGGGCATGCAAGAGGCAGATAATTGATGTTTCTCTTTCATTGAGGTTTCTGTCTCTTTATCCCTCTCTCTCTAAAGTCAATGAAACACATTTTAAAAATATAAAAATTAACACTATAGTTAATATATAAATGCTTATCTAATGTATGTTCAGTATACACTTATAGATTGCAAAAAAAAAGATAGTCATTTCATCTATCAGAGAAATGCAGGTGGCTGGCTACATCCACAATTAAAGTTACTTTAGCAAAAGCTGGTCTGTGTGAAATCACTGCTTAAAATCAAAATAAAGAAAAGTAATTCTCAAGATAATTGTGTGTATCAGTGACGTATCTGTAAATTAGGTTGTTATTCCCATAGAATAGTAAATCAAATCAAATATACCTAAATAAATCAGAAATACCATTTTAAATAAATAAAAATGAGCTGAGACTAGATTGCACACTCTGTATAAACAAATAGAAATTAAATTCCTGCTGAATACTAGCTTCTTTATTTCATCTGCTTCTTGTCCCTACTCAAAGCACCTCTCTTCTGCATTGTGGAGAATCTGAATGACTCAGTAAGACACATGCAATCTATTTGGTTGAAAAAAGAGTTGCCATACTTTTCTGATTAAATGATGCATTTATTGTCTCATGGTGCGGTATCAACATGGATTACAGGGTAATTTTGGAGTGAATTTTATAATTCTAAATTTCCTAGATTCCATTTGAAATATCTTTTAGGTATAGCATATGATATACCTTTCTCTTTCTCAATTTCCACCTTTTTTATAGTACTCCCATTTTTCATTACACCTGAAAAAAATAGAAATTATTGTTAGTATAAATTTAATAAAAAAGCAATAGGTGATATAATTATATTAATCATTCATTGCATACATCTGACAGTTTGAGTTGATGGTCCCCCCAACCCTTACCATCCCTCACTTTCTGTCCCTTCATGGTACAGGATGAGGTGGCTCAGCCTACTAGAGTTGAAAAATGCCTGAAGTTCATGCCACCTATAGAAATGAAAAATGGCATGGGCTGTGAAAAGTAAGTGTATCAAAGTATTTAATTTTAGTATCTAGATGATGGGTGTGCTTAATGTACATTTTTTCAATTTTCATGTATATTTTAAATTTTTCATAATAAAATGTTAGGAAAAAAAGAAAAGTGGCTTTGGCTGGTATGGCTCAGTTGGTTGGAGTGTTGTCCCATGCATCAAAAGATTGTGAGGGTAAACTTTTGTGCACAGAGAGAGGGGCCGGTCTTAACATAGATAGTTCATTCATAATAACAGGAGAAAAGGCAGAGAATATAAGTACAGGTGCAGGTAAAAGGGAAGGTGTATAGGTGGGACCTTGTGGAAGTTCTCTTTTGACCACTTGCATTTTCTCAGTGAAGGAAGAAACAAGACCATCACCTGAGTGTGCAACTGGAAAAATAAGGAATTTGAGAGGAGAGAAAATATATGAGATAGTCTTCTAGGAGCATGAGTGAGTAAATGGACTAGGGAAATTGAATAGTCTATTTTTTAGGAAACAAGTCCTAGAAGTTGGATTGCTGGGTAAAAAATATGTACATTTTTATGGATATTGACAATTTTCCTCTATAACAGTTGGATGTATTTATATTTCTACAAGTAACATATAGTAGTCCCCTTTCATTCACAGTTTCAGTTACCCATGGTCAATCATGATCCAAAATATTAAATGAAAAATTACAGAAATAAACAATTTATAAGTTTTCAATTTCATGCTGTTTTTAGTAGCATGATGAAATCTTCCTGTTCCATCCAGCCTAGGATGTGAATCATGCCTTGTCCAGCATCTACCAGGGGTCCTCAAACTATGACCCGCGGGCCACATGCGGCCTGCCGAGGACATTTATCTGGCTCCCCGGATATTTTTGCCACCTTGTTTTTTTACTTCAAAATAAGATATGTGCAGCGTGCATAGGAATTTGTTCTTAGTTGTTGTTTTTTTAAACTATAGTCCAGCCCTTCAACGGTCTGAGGGACGGTGAACTGGCCCCCTGTTTAAAAAGTTTGAGGACCCCTGAATTCTGTTTATGCTTCTGCCAGTTAGTCACTTACAGGTAGTAGTCATCTGTTATCAGATTGATTATGTTGTGGTAATTCTAGTTTATTATTAGTTATACTTGTTAATATATTACTGTGCCTAAGTTATAAATTAAACATTATTATAGGTAGGTAAGTAGAAGAGAAAATGTATATAAGGTTTTGAACATATCCCCAATAGATTAAGGGGGACTATTGTTTCAGCATATCTGTTTCCCCATTCTTTTGCCAAGTATGTTATCAAACATTTTTTCCCTTTTTATATTACAACTGGAGACCCAGTGCACAAAAATTTATCCACTCACGGGAGTCCCTAAGCCTGGCCTATGCCCTCTTGCAGTCTGGGACTCCTCCGGGGATGTCTACCTGCTGGCTTAGTCTCACTCCCAGGGGATCGGGCCTAAGCTGGCAGTCAGACATCCCTCTGGCAGCCTGGGATCCCTCAGGGGATGTCCACTTGCCAGTGAGGAGCAGGCCTAAGCTGCAGTTGGACATCCTTAGTGCTGCTCAAGAGGCGGGAGTGGCTTCCACCACCACTGCTATACTGGCAGCTGGAAGCCTGGCTTGTGGCTGAGCAGAGCTCCTCCTGTGGGAGTGCATTGACCACCAGGGTGCAGCTCCTGCATTGAGCATCAGCTCCTGGTGGTCAGTGTGTGACATAATGACCAGACATTCCCATTGGTTCTGCTGTTAGGGTCAATTTGCATATTACAGTTTTATTATATAGGATAGCGGCCTGGTGCATGGGTGGGGGCTGGCTGGTTTGCCCTGAAGGGTGTCCCATATCAGGGAGGGGGGTCTTGCTGGTGTGCCTGGCCAGCCTGGGTGAGTAACTAATGGCTGTTTGCAGGCTGGCCACACCCCCTTCAGGTTGGGAGTCTCTGCTGGGGTGACTGGCCAGCCTGGGTGAGGGGTTGAGGGCCATTTTCAAGCTGGTCAAGCCCCCAGCAGGGACCCTCACCCCATGAGGGTGGGGCCATCCTGGGTGAGGGGCTGATGGCTGTTTGCAGGCTGGCCACAGCCCCCAGCCACTCAAGCTCCCAGTGAGGCTGGCTGGAAGCAGTTATCTGGGGTTATCTTCCATAATTGAAACTTTGTTGCCTTGAGCGGAGGCCACAGCCTGCCTAAGCAAGCAGCTTCCTCCATCACTGGGGCAACCAAGCCTCCTGCTTGCTCCAGCTCCATAGCTGCCGGCCTCTATCTTGGTTGGGTTAATTTGCATATAGTTGCTCTGATTAGCTGGTAGGCATGGCTTGGGATGTAGCAGAGTGACACAATTAGCATATTACTTTTATTAGATTAGATTATTTGCTTTGTTAGAAATTGAATCATTTTTGCATACCACAATTATACACAGGACAGTTTCAGGCTGTCCCTCTTCCACAGCCACTTAGAAAAAAAGTGAGCTACAAGGTCTTTAGATCCTCCCCAAACATACTGGGATTTGGCTTAACAAATATATACTTATTGACTTTTCAGATTATCAGGTGTTGATTCCTGTCTTTGGAAATAAACAGCATTTCCACTAGCATGCAATAAAGAAATGCAAAAGAAAACAAAAGACAAATGACTTTAAAGAAAGCGATACACTTGCAAATCATCTATGTCTGAATTAACATTCTCTACCACCAAAATATGTAAGTTACAATTAAATTCATACAGTTATGTTCCTGTGATCTTGTTAGGAATGAATATTTTGTGTGTACCAACTACAAAAAAAGGAAAAGAAAAAAGAAAAAGAAAGCAGCAATCCTTAAAGAGAGTGTTCAGCTTAAAGGCAGTGAAGATTATAGTATTTAATTTTTAAGTGAATGCTCATCTAATTATTATATACAGTGATGATAACCAATACAAAGGCCAAGAGAGAATTTTGAAGTAATTCTGATCTTACCGAATGTCAATATTATGTTTATTTACCTGAGTCTTTTGGCAGATATCCACTATATTGATATGCTCCAGTGTTTTCATTTGGTCTTAATATTGATTGATTAAAAGTTATTGACACTGCAAAATAGATTGATTAAAAGTTATTGGGAGAAACAAGATGGCGGCATAGGGTAGACACCGTATATGCAGCTGTGAACAACTATTTCAGAAAAACCACGAAAAGAACACACGGACACCACTCGCACCCACAGGACGGCTGACTGAGTGAAAATCCTACAACCAGAGAAGAGTCTGAGACTCAGAGGAGCAGCAGAAGCAAAGTACAGAGGTACGGAAGCGCGCGCACGGGCTCGGGGAAGGGCTGGTACCGGAGGCCGTGGTTCTTTTCCAAAACGGGGAGAGCCACAAGCTCCCAGCGGCTCTGAACTCCAGTTCCAGACGAGTTTCGGAGGTCCCACAGACACCCAGAGACTGGCATCAGGAGGAAATCCAAAACAGGTTTCTCTCAGCGCTGCTTGCAGCAATTACCGTGGGACACAGAGACCTGGCATCTCTCAGCGCAGGGCTGAGAAGCGCCATAGCTGTTTGCTCCGCCCCGCCCGGCTAACTCCCCGAGGCCCCGCCCCTCCC
>PVJC01013975.1:0-37150 GCA_004026665.1 Murina feae | reverse complement strand
ATCAAGCATTTAGCATGGGGTCTGTAACTTAATAACTATTCAGTGAATAGTTATTGTACTATTGTTGTTGTTATCACTAGTCTTTCTTTTACTTCTGGCATCATAGGTCCTATGTGCAGATAGCGAGAAAACCAGCTGTAGAAGGTAGATTTCTATTCTATTCTATTCTATTCTATTCTATTCTATTCTATTCTATTCTTCTCTTTCTCATTCTCTTTATTCTCCTTTCTCTCTCTCAATAGTGAAAGAGCCAGCAATAAAAGGCCAAAAATAGATAACAATAATCAATAGATACTGAAATATTTAAATTTTAAAAATCACAGGATATCATTGCACTTAAGCTTAAGAAATACCCAATCACACTTTTTATAGTAAATCACGGTTTGATTTACTGTGGTGACATTTTTCTTCTTTTTGGAATACTCTGCATACTGTGAGTATATCTACATGACACTTACTATATGCACAGTATTCCAAGTGAAAAGGAAAATCAGAAAAATATGTAGATGATGGAAGCTGTTTCCTATTTGTTTTTCTTTACAAAGCAAAGTAGGAGGTAGGCCTCTATCTGTATACTACATAAGTTATTTAAATATATTTATAAATGATGGCTAATATAATAAAGATATACATACTTTTTAAGGGTTTCTCTGAGATTTTTAAATCTTCCTTCAGATGAAACAGTCTTCTGAAGTTTGTCCATTAGAGCTTTTGTCTAGAAAGAAACACATGCCTTAGTATGTCATGAAATATTCCTGTGGTTTGATAAGAGTTACCAAGAGATGCTCCGTTCTCTTCCACGATGTCAGATTTCTGTGATGGGATATAATTTTCAAAGTATTGAAATAAGGTATTATATTTAAATTTGATGTGGGGAAAAAAACATGTGGAGAAGAAAAAGTGACTATACCACTCAGCCAAAAAGAGAAGGAAATATGTGGAAAGTGAAATAGCAATGCACGAGAAAGTCTGGGTCTTAAGGACTGACAGGCACATGTTGAACAGAGACTTTTAAAGGCGAAGTTCCATGTCAGGGGGTTTCATGACAAATCTCTTTGAGTGTCAATTTCCAAATCATCGAAGTACATATTGGGTGATTGGTTATGGACCTACCAATATCCTCTACTCCAAGTACCCCTCCCCCCCTTTTTTTGTGGTCATCTTCATCAACTTGTTAGAAAATACAATTGATATCAAGAAATGGAATTGTTGTTGACATTGATCTGGACTATCATGGCACATGGGAGGAAAAGAGGGTGGCCCTTGGGGATGATGATACATACTTGGGAACACCCGCATCCAGGCAGCTTGGCTGGGAAAAGCACTAGGAATGCCGGGTTGAGGCTCCTCAGACTACCCTGTCCCATAAGCCTGGAGGGGCTTTCCAATACCGGCCAACACCCACGGAGAAGGCCAGGAGGAAAAGCCAGGGGAAGTTGTGATTAAAGTTATCTGAATGGGAATGACAGCATGAGCATGCTGAGAAAATTAACAAAGCTCTGTAACTGTGCACCTAAGTCATCATGCCGAAACTTTACATTTACTACATGAATACCAAAGAAAGAGATGGATGTTGAGGCCCCTCATCCCTGGTGTTTGGCCCCAAGGCATTTGCACCCTACTTTGGGAGAGAGAGAATGTTCACTCAACATCACTTGAGATCAGTGTGCCCTCTCTAAACAATTCAGGAAAAAACTCCTGTCAACCACACTGTTTGAGGTTATCCCCAAATATGCTATAATGAACGTTTGGGGTTGTATTTTCTTTCCTAAATGAACCATTTAGAAGTGCACTGAGTGGAATCAATTAAGTGGTAAGAACACAGTAATTATCCACATTGGCACCTTTCTTTGGCAACTGAGCTGCTCGTTTCAGTTAATTTTTCCTAATTAGTAATATTTATCTTGGCCCAGGTCTCCCAGCCTCACTGCAGCAGGATGTGTCACAGCTGATGCTCACCTGCTTGGACACCTTGGCCCAGGTCTTCTTCAGCCGGTAGATGGCGGTCCTGTTTAAGGCAGAGGTGATCTCCAGCATGCCGTTGTAGTTGTGCAGGCATCGACAGATGTCTGCCACTGCCACCCACTTCTCAATCGCGTTGGCACGAGAGCTGATATCTGCGTAATTCATGATCTGGGAAGCCACCAGGTTACTCATCTGAGACAACGGGAAAACCGAAAGAGGCGGCTAAGAGCCAAAGTAATGCATTCAAGCCACATACTTGAATTACCTGCAGAAATGTCAGAAAAGCAGGGTACCGAGGGACATGGAGAACATAGTCTGCATTTAGACAACTTTCTGGAGTGACGAAAGTGTATACTAATACTAACAAACTAATGAGCTCGTCCTCAGAGGGAAGAGAGGCAATGCTTAGAATCAGCTTGTTGGGGGAAGAGGTGACTTAGCTCATCGGTAATTTTGATGAAGGAGCCATTTCCAACAATTATTGAGGAAATGGAATACAATGAGCTAACCCCCGAGGAATGGCAACCTTTGCAGATCATGGGTCTCACTTCTTGGGGGCTCTCCACATGCTCCTTATCCCTTTTGGTGTGGAATATTCATTCTAGGAAGCCTCAGTTATCACAGAGAAAGAAAATACTTTACCCCCAATTAAATAGTTTCTAACCTGAAACTCTCAACTCTCAAACCAGAAACACTTCAGTGAAGTGGAAGAGAGAATATTTTCTCCTTCCTATCTTGTTGAATTTTTTTCCCACCAGCAGATAAAGGACCTATAGTTTCAAGGCTAAGCACTGTAATTCTTTTAATAAAACCAAGAGAAAAAGAATTAGCTTAAGAAGCTCAACACAGAATATGGAAAGAAAAAGGGCAGAATAGGACTGATTGCTAAAAAGATAACATGGGGTCTAATATATCTGTACTAGAGGCCCGATGCATGAAAATACGTGTGAGAGTAGGTAGGCCTTCCTTCCCTTGGCTGCTAGCACCAGCTTCTTTTTGGCACCTGGGACCCAGGCTTCCCTCCTCTGGGCGCCCACAGGCACCTGGGACCAGGGCTGGCTTCCCTCCAGCCCCAGCTTCGTCAGGAATTCTGATGTCCAGAATGACGTCAGTCTAATTAGCATATTACCCTTTTATTATTATAGAAGATACTAAATCTGATGGGTACAGGCATTCTTTGATGATTCTATAACCACTTAAGATCTTTTTTTTTTTTTTTTGAGATTTTGAGGGAACATTTATTAAAGCTGGAGATAATGGAAAAAAACATAGGGCTTAGGATAGATATAGTACCTCAGAATTATCAATATGCATATTCATTAAAATTTATTTTATATTGAGTACCTACTATGAACCAGGCATTCTTTTAGGTGCTGGAAACAGAAAGACATGAATCAGCACCCCTGACCTTAAGGCACTGAGTCTAGCTAGATGGGAAGGTGAGGGGGTGGGAGGCATAAACAGCAAATGCCTCACAGTGAAATGCAAAGCCAAGTCTGCACGGGGTGGACGGGTGGCGGGGGGGGGAAGGACGGGGGGGACAGTGCATGGTTGAGAGCACGGGGTGTATGGGACATCTAGCCTAGAACAGAGGAGGCTTTTGGAATGAGGTTGTGGCTACACTGAGTCCTAAAGCATCAGCGGGAGTTAGCCACTGCTTTCCACCAAAGTAGAAGAGCATTTGCACAGGGACAGAGGTGGAAGGCATGGTGCAAGGGAGGATCTGGCAGCCATCTGAGGAGCCCAGGGGTCATGAGAGACAAGGATGGCAGGTGAGCAGGACTCTTGTAGGCCAGGTTGAGCAGTTGAACCGTATCTGGAAGGTGAGGGGCAGCCATTTATAGAGTTTTGTCAAAGAAATCGGTATAATTAGATTGGCCTTTCAGAGAAGCGATTCCTGTGTGAGGAGTGGATGGGAGGGTAGTGAGGCAGCAGGGGATAGTGAGTTAGAAGCTCCTGGAGAGAAAGGATGAAAGGCCAAGTCAAGGTTATCGCAGTGGGAAAGGAGAGGAAAGGGCCTGAGACATATGTGGATTTAGTGTCCACTAACATATGGGGGATGGTGGTGGGGATGGGCAAGGGAGAAGAAGGAGGACCTTTAGATTCTGTGTTTGGGTGAGTGGGTGGATGGCGAGGCCATCATCTGGGACTAAGAACAGAGAATAAGATGCAGAAACAGGCTTGGAAGGCCTGGGATGCTAATGATAAATTCATTTGCAAATTGAGGGCACAAGCAGTGGCCGTGGAAGTGGTGATGTGGGTGTGGAGCTTGGGATTGAACCTGATTTGAGTGTCCATTATACTCCAAGTGTGTGTGTGGCACAGGCGACGGGGGATCATCTCCCACGGCAGGGGCTCTGCTTCTCAGAGTGGCCAGGTGGGCCATGTGCGCCGTCCTTCAGGCAGCAGTGGCTCTGATGCTCAGTGTGTGTTAACATTCACTTGGCATGTAAGTACCCTGCAAGTACTCTGTGCAAAAGCACTGTCTTGGCAATCTACACTGCTGTTTTGTATTTTGATTCCAAAATTTACCTGGAAGTCTTTTTTTTTTTTCTTTTACTGTAACTGCAAAGAAGGCCTTCCCTTTTCCCTGAAAAGTCCTGAAGACACTCTGACATCTGTGGCTCTATTTTGGGACTGAGACCATTAGAACAGGACAAATTAGGAGTCAGTGGGTATAAAGCAACTCCATCGTACTGTTGGGAAAAGCAAGTGGGAGGTAGACCAGCAGCTGGTCACAGCAGAACCATGTATTTAGTAGTGATGAGGAGGTGCACCAACCCAACCTGCCTGTCACTAACACCACCAGGGACCAGTGACACGTGTGCTGTTCACTCTGTCATAATTGGTTGATCTATGAAGTGGTAATGATTATGATGAAAATAATTACCCCAACCTATGCATTATTGAGCACTTACCAGACTCAGGCACCCTCAAAAGTAAACCACTTGCATCTGGAAGTTAACTGAAAATTCTGACATCACTGTGAGCTCTTAGGGGACCTAAGTGTGTCTTTAACATCCCATCTTCCTGTTTTACATGTGGGTAGCTTTATTTTAGGGAAAGAATCTTAAGGCCATGATATTCGTCTTCCTGTAACATGCCCAAGGTTTTCTTTTCATGGTTACTCACATCATTAAAGTGCTTGCTGGTTTTCATAATGTAAGGTGTTCTTTCATTTTTATCCAGCTTCATCCAACCCTGCCCAAGAAACTCTCTGAAAGTTCAAAGCAAAATATAAAACCAATTAAACTTCTTAAAAATGGTCAATTATTGGTGTGAATAATTATTAACATTATATACATTAAACTTGACATTGCACAACACCTGCTGCTGCTGATCCTCTCAAATGAATTTTGGCTCAATTCTAGCATTTCACCATGTCATGCAAAAAAGAAAAAGATTTTCCAGTTTCCAGTTTGCTCTGGAACTTTGTTCCTGTTAGGATCATTATAAAAGCTTCTCTAAAGTTGGAAAACAATGGCCAACGCAGAGGAATACAGAGATTAAATACTAACTCAGAAACCAAGACTATTTTCCTTGGATTGGCTTGTTAAAAAAATGTAAGCCTTAGCAGAAGGTCCAAAAAATCAAACACTACCAAAAATGTTAATCAAGACCAGCATGTTTTCCTCCACTTTGCTCTGCTGTCTCCAGGCAAATATGATTCCATGGGCAGGACATTCCTTTGTTCTCCCAGGAGCTCAGAACAGTACACCCTGGTGAGGGCTGAATAAACAAATACTTTACAGCCCATGAACTTGGTGAAGGCAGTCATAGCTGGGAGCTCAGCCTGGTGGAAGATCTGTCTTCCAAATAACATTCCTGCACTTTCACTTCACCTTTGAGCAGGCCACCAGATCACAGCAAGCGACCATCAAGGTAGAGCATACAGGAATTATTTTATACTAGAAGCCCAGTGCACAATATTCATGCACTAGGCACTGGGGGAGAGGGGTCCCTCAGCCTGGCCTGTACCCTTTAGCAGTCCGGGGGAGCAGGCCTAAGCTGCAGCCAGACACCCTTAGTGCTGCTGCAGGAGAGGCTCTCGCCACTAGCCACTGTGCTCACCAGCCATCAGCCCAGCTTGTGGCTGAGCAGTGCTCTCCCTGTGGGAGCTCACTGACCACCAGGGGGCAGCTCCTGCATTGAGCATCTGCCCCCTGGTGGTGTGCACATCATAGCAACCAGTTGTTCTGCTCTTCAGTTGATTTACATATTACCCTTTTATTATAGAGAATAGTCATTACTAAGAGTAACTAGAACTAAAATCACTCTAATGTATTCTTAACCCAGAAATGCTGACTAGGTGTCTGGGCAAGGTTCTTTGTGGTGGTACTGTTGATGGTACTGCTCCCATCCTGCAAGGCTGTTGGACAAAAGGTGTGCCAATTCCGTGGATGGAAATAACTGGTAGATGTTCACACCAGTACAAAGGGACAGAGGTGGGAGGTGGGGAGGGTCCCAGAAAGAAACCACACCAAGGGTCACCACAAAGGTTTGGCCTTTACTCTTTCTTCTCCTCACAGAGGTCACGCTCATCTCCTTTTGAATCCTCACTGCACTGGAGAGTGGTCAGGAAGTGGGGGGAAGAAGCACTTACTATTCCTAACTCAAGTCCTCAGATAGTCACTGGGTATGGCCAATGGGCCACATTCCTATTTTATTTTTTTCATGTTCATGGGTTGCTCCAGAAGTGCTGGAAGAAGGATAGGGAAAGGAGGTAAACTACGTAAAAGTCTGCAGGGGCATCCTCTGTCCCTGCCTCATGCCTTCCTAATAGAGCTGTGGTTCTGACCCTGTAGCCACCCTTTGCCCATCTACCCCGCCATGCCTGACCTTCCATCCTCACAGACGTCCTCTTCTCTCTGTATGACATGTTCACATCTCTTGCCCAGCCCCTCCTTTACCTTCTACTTAGTTCTTTGTTCAGAGAGAACATGTGCCAACAGTTGACATTTGTCCAAGCAAAGGCCTTGTTTATGGGATACCAAATATGACAGCTTTAAGCCCTCTCCACTCTACACGAGGAAATCAAAAGGCTGTGTGATAAGACCATGGTGTCAAAGCTCAGCAACACTTGTTGATTTATGCAAGGGGGTAGCAAAATTTAGAGCATTTACATTCTATGGTTGTCATCATACATAGAGAAACTGTGTGACCATCTTGAGAGTCCCCACTATTTCCACATCAACATTTCCAATATAAACCAGAACCAAAAGACACTCCATGGGACCAAACCACTTTAAGATTAAGACACATCATGGCACATACATGTGCCTTAGGAATAATTCAACGCTAAGCCGCCATTCCTGCCTGAGCGGGCCGGGGGCTGCCAGGGCGGCACTCACTCGTAGGGAATGCTTCTGAAAACGATGTGGTCCAGGAGGGTGATCTGCTCAGCCAGCTCCATGGCTGGCAAGGTCTCAAAGCACTCAGCCTTCGGACAGTCCGTCTGCAAGATATGGGGAAAGGAGGGTGTGAGACACACACCAGTGTGCTCAGTGCAGCCGCTGAAGTACAAAGTCCAACGAAGACTCTAGCTATGAAGAACGTTCACATCATGGACCAGTTGCTAAACCCCATACACAGTTGGTTCACCTACCAGAGCCTCCCGAGGGGACGTGTGGCCAGCACTCAGTGCAGGCACACTGCTGGCCTTTGAGAGGTGGCCTGAGCAAGACCCTGGGGAACTTACCAGTTGAATTATATCCTCTAATTTTAGGTGAATGTCATCTTGATCATCTTGTGAAAGAGCTCTAAAAAATAAAAATAAAATTCCCCGTGAAAAGGAAGGAGACGTGGCAGGAATGAAACAGCAAAGCGTTACAGTGTTCCCTGGGTAAAGAGTCAGAGGGTTTAGGGTTGTGTGGCTGGGCCGCCAGCTGCAGGCTGTGGGGCCCTGAGCTGGAGACAGGAGGCTAAGGAAACAGATAAACACACATGTTAAAGGCACAGGATTATCCAGAGAGCTGACTTGTTACATATGAGGTTGTAAGGAAAACATCACCATCAGAGTGAACCTGGGGATGACTCGGGTCTCCTGCAATACTCCACCCAGAGGGGGGGAGTGCCCCATCCGTGCTTCTCTGTTCCCTAAACCTGACCCTTCCCTGCTGAGGTGGAAGGTGCAGAGCTGCCCCCTCCCCACTCACTTGTAGCTCAGGGGACTTTCTCCCTGGCAAACATCTGAACCATGAGAGGCAGAAGCCAGCAGGTGAACTCCCCCCCCCCCCCCCCCCCCCCCCCACTTCCCAGATGGACTTCCCTGGGATTTGGTGCCAAGTCTCTACATATGTCATTCAGTTCTCAATGAAATTCTTTTTTGATAAGTGATGAACAGATGAATAAATACAGAAGTTAATTATCACTGAAGTGGGTGCTGGTTTCATAGTGGGAGTGATTCGTCCTGTCCCTCACAAGTTCAGCATCCAGAATTATACTGATTATGCAACTTACCATCTGAGCCAAGCATTTTAAGTCTTCCAAAATGAAGGCAGAGTCACATATTAAAAGTATTAAAATATTCAAACAGTCTCAAAGCACATAGCCTGTCTACTGGAGGAAACTGGTTTCAAAAGAAATAATATTGTGAAGTTCTGTTGTGTTTTGAATTGATTAAAACACTACTCCCATCCTCCAGAATAAAATATCAACAGAGATGAGTTACACGCCCATGGCATGCCAGGTATGTGCTCAGCATTTGGCATACACTATCTACCTCATGTATCTTAAAAATCCCTTCAAAGTAAGTATTATCCTTTCCATTTTACTAATGAGGAAACAAACGCTCAAACAAAGTGACTAGGCAGGCCAGGGTGCGGTCATGTTGTACTTTCCTGCTACTTGTGTTTGTCTAATCAGGCTTAAGGAGGCACCTCTTTAAGGTCCCGCATAGAACACACTCAATTCCCTTTCCTTGTCTTCCTCCTCTGTTACAAAAGCTTTTGACTATTTACCAGTGAGCAGAATCCTTCTAGATCATAGGAGGGGCCGTCTCCTTGTCAGCGATTAGCCATGTCTTTTGTGAGCAGAAGGAAATAGTCCTCGTAGGGTAAAGGACAGACGTAGGTGAGGGGAAAAAAATGAGTACACACAACTCTCTCTCCAAAGATCATTAAATCACACTGAAGGCGTACACATAGGAAATAAAAGTGATTGTTTTCTAGAGTATATGGCATTCTTTCCACTGTTGGCTAGGTTTCTGGAGAGATCGGTACCACATAACTATGTGTACCCATGGAAAAGATCTTGTTTATGAGGATGGACTATATTCTTCCCTTGGGAAGAAATGGTCAAGAAATTAGTTAGCTTCTATCAAATGTTCCTCTCCTCACTGATCTTACCCTAATGTTCCAAGATACATTCTGGTCCCATTAACTTAGTTAACATTTTCTCTCTTCCTGGAGCCTACTGATTCTTCTGGGGGCTTTGTGAGGTTTGGGGGTCACCTTTTTATTAAGTTGAAGCCATTCCACTTGACATTCCAAGAAGTCAGTCATTGTTCCTTTTCCTTTGGGGGCTGTTAGTTGTGTACAAAAAGCTCCACACCGCAGAGGCTCAGCAGCCAGCTAGTCGGACAACATTGGAGGGGTGGTGTTTTAAAAATACAAAATTCTTGAGCAGAGGTTTTTATTTGTAGACAGGGCAACAAGCTGCCTATGCCAATGAAGCTTAAAGTAACCCCTGTGCAACTGTGTGAGGTAGGATGGCTCATCACAGCAATTTTCACTTTGCTTTATTCATGTAATATATGTTTAAATACATGTTCCATGCTTACATATCCCTGTTATAAACCTGAATGCATATAAATCTTTAATGTCAGGGCTGCATTTCACTACATGGCATGTTTTTATTTCTCATACTTATGACTCAGATTCACTAGGAGGGATATTCACAAAATGTTTCCCTTTAGATGTGAAGTCCCCTCTAGCTCTGGTACAGTCCCAAGAGAGGTTGAATTTGCTTCTAGTCTCCTGACTATCCCAAAGCTTTAACAAACACTCCAGGATCCTGGGTTTCCCTCATATTTATGCTTCAGTATGACCAGTTTAATATTTGCACATTTAAAATGTAATACCAGATGGAAATGGGATTATCCAAGTTCCATGCCTGGAAAATGTTTCCTTGAATGGTAGAAATCCGGTAGGCTTAAAAACAGCACCAGAAGCAACGGGCCTGGATTGCTGGCACGCCGCTGCAACCACAGGCTGTGTTCACAGATCAGCCTGCGCAGACCCTGTTTCTCCTCATGATGTGAATGTTCCATCTCCTGTTGCTTCAGCTCTGGGATCTGCCAGACCATCTCCTTCCTATGGTTCCTCAAGCATTGCCTTTCTTCCCTCCAGGCTTCGGTGAGCCCCTTGGCATTCTTTAGTTTGTAGCCACATAACTCCAATCTTTGCTCCATGTTTATGTGCATCTTCTCTGCATCTGTCTTCACATGGCCGTCTTCTTATGTCCTATTGGGCGAGGGGCCCACCTGACTCCAGTATGACCTCATCTTCACTAATCCCTTTTGCAATGGCCTTACTTCCATATAAGTAAAACTTCACTATATTTTGTGGGAGGAGGGATACAATTCAACCCATGACGACTCCTAGATCAGAGAAGGGACTGGCTATGAGATCTTGAGCTAACGGGGCTGAGGATGCCTGATGGGCCAGTTGTTGAAACGTTATGGACCCAAATCTGTCATTGCCACATCAGGGATGGACTCTGAACAACCTGGTAGGCTGAGTGAAAATGGGGTCCCCTCCACACATAAGCATTCTTGTCACAGAGAACCGGCAGAGCAGAGCTTGGAAGGGAAAAAGGATTCTTTCTGAAGGTTGCAAGTGAAGGAGAACCAGGCGGGCAGACAGATGCTGTTGGCTTCCCATCTTCCAGCGGACACAGGCCACAGAGCCCTGAGGGAGGTGGACACTGAAATGTCTGCACAGAGCCACTGATGGCTGGCCTCTGCAGAGGGAATGGACTAGAAAAAAATCCACCGTTAGTCCAAGAAGCTGTAAGACAGCTTGTTACCTGCTTGGATGCTGGGTGGACAGACCAAGCCGTTGTGACATGGAAGTGTGGGGTCCAGATTTATATAACCTACATGATGTGGAAATCCCAGCCTGAGTCACTGATAGTAAAATTGGTCAAGGACCAGTGCACGGAGCCGAGAAAATGCATGCCTCCTCTGGGTGGCACATCCACAGCCAGCTGCAGGAGACTCCTGCTGAAACGCTGCCACCTGCTCAGACACACACGTGAGGAAAGGAAACCTCTCTGCCAGTGCCTGCTGGGCTTGCAGGGGAGGACCCTCCAGGCTCCCCCCTTCACTTTTGGTTCCACAGTAAACCACTGTCTGCCCACTCAAACAGGAACTATCCATCGCACTCCACATGACCTACGTCGCTCAGCCCGAAGTCTTCCCGAGATAGCAGGAAAACGAAGCTGATAGGTAACCCTCCCTGCTTGAGAGCAGAACCCCTGCTGCCCCCAGCGTCTGGTTGTACAGGATCTCATCTTCTGTGGCACAGCACAAATCAATAATGTCATTAACAGGCACCTGCAATTGCCTTTACCTCAGGATATTGGCTGCGGCTTTCCTTTCTTGGGGAAGGAGGTCTGGGTCTCGCAAAACTTCTTCTAGCAAATTTAGGACGTTCATCTTTAGTTCATTGTTGAGTTCGAAATCCTACAAAATAAAATGGGTATTTTTAAGTTTCTGTTTTGAAGGGTTTAGCTCCGTGATACATGACACCATGCCTCATGATACATTCTCTAGAGCTATGTGTGGGAAATAAAATGTATGGGCCTTAGACTTTCTCTGGAGGTCCTGACTTATTGGTTTGGGATGGGGCAACAGGCTTTCCAGGGATGGGAATTCCTGTGTGTCCCTTGCCTGGAACACTGGTGCCTTCTCTCCACTTTTATTTTTATTCGTCTTTCAAGTCCAGGGAGTGATGTCATGTTTTCCCAGGAGGCTTCTTTATGACCCAGCTCTTTAGTGGGTAAAGAGCTTGGCCCTGCCCAGCTTCTATGACTCAATGGTTGAGCATTGGTCTATGAACCAGGAGTTTATGGTTTAATTCCAGGTCAGGGCACGTGCTTGGGTTGCGGACTCAATCCCCAGTGTGGGGTGTGCAGGAAGCAGCCAATCCATGATTCTCTCTCATCATTGATGTTTCTGTCTCTCTTCCTCTCCTTTCCTCCATGAAAGCAATAAAAATATTTTTTTAAAAAAATGAATTGCAATCAATTCAATTTAAAAACAAACAAACATACTTTTGTAATATTTAGTAAATTAGGGGCAAAAAAGTTTGTAATTTCAAAAAATAAAGATAGTGCCAAACTCTAACCTAATTTGAATCGATTGTTTTTGTGCCTCAGTTTGGTGGAAAACCATGTGATACATTTTTCTCAATATTTTACTTTCCCTATTTGACCATCAGTACCATTTCTTCTGGAACAGGAGCTCCAGGGGCTCAGGACAACACAGATGTTAACACCTCTTACCAATCATAGAACTTCAAATATGTTTTCCTATAATTTCGTCTATATTGTCCAGCAGATTGTTGGCTATTGATTTTTCTTTTAAAATGTATGCAAGAAGAGAGTAATGCCTTGTTGCTGTTGTTTTTTCTTTGTTCTACCCTCTCCCTCATTCTAACAGTTAATGACCTCACCTACTCCAACCCGTGTGCACTACCGAAGATTTCTCAGCCATCAGGAGTCTTTTTCTTAATGAATAGTTGATATTTATTAGTGAGACGATCAAATCCTCCTGTAGTAATGTTAGGTCTCTAATGATATAAATAATATGATTACCATAAATAGATTAGTAAGGACTTCAGGTCTGTGTTGGACCTTGCTGAAGGCTAATTAGTGGTTTAATCAACAAGCATTGCATCACGAAAAACCTACTGTGCCCCATGCTGGGCTTTACCAAGGGAACCCTTCTGAGACCCTAGGAAGGTGAGTTGTGTGAAAGGTCTTGTTGAGAAAAACATATATAATTTTATTATTCGAGCTCTGGGAAGACTAGCCTGAGAGAGACCTTTGAAAACTTGGTCACATCTGCCCAAACACTCTTTGGCATGACAAACGGTTACAGGTGAATACTCTGATGTAGCTAATGTAAGCAGATTATCTGATGATGGCTGAGTCTGAAATATAAAAATTCTCACTCATAACTTTCCTTTATATTTGCACAGGTTTTTACCATCTTTAACTTGACTTCCTGCATATGATTTTAACTCTTTCTCAGCTGATCCAGGGACAGACAAGGCCGGAGCCATGATCTGGTTTCAGCAGGGGCCACTGGGCTGAGAGGAGAGGCATAAGGAGAGGGTGGCTTAGACGAGGAACATGGGTCTGCCCTCCGGCTCCGGTAAGAGTCCTTTATACTTGCACTTCTCAAACTGTCATGTGGCCACAAATCACTGCGGATTCTGGCACAGCAGGTCTGGAATGAGGATTGAGATTCCACTTTTCTAAAGAGTCCCTGAGTGATGCAGATCACCCTCGGAGTAGCAAGACTTTGCCTTAAATCATGCAAAACACTCTTCCAAAGCTGACTTTAAAAATCTGAATCCTCTGATGTACTACCTTGCATGTAAAATTTCCTTTTTGAACCAGGGCATGTAAAATGCAGAATTGACCATTCAAAAGTCCCGGTCAAAAACATAACTACTACCCACAAAAATGAAATCTGAAGCAGCTAAAAGTCACTTGTACTATTTAAATCAGAGGTAGATTATTCATAATAAATCTCCCTGACAGCCATTTTGTAATTCTCTAGAATCTAATTTTTAGCTGTATTTCCCTGAAGTAGGAAATGAAACCATTAGGTTGTAGAAGATGGCATGGCAGCACTCAGGACGTTCACTAGATGGCGCTCTTGGGCCATCTGATTATCTGGGTTTGGGCATTGCCTTGGAATTGGAC
This sequence comes from Murina feae, assembly GCA_004026665.1. Taxonomy (NCBI): domain Eukaryota; kingdom Metazoa; phylum Chordata; class Mammalia; order Chiroptera; family Vespertilionidae; genus Murina; species Murina feae. Next base: position 23,248 of record PVJC01013975.1, on the reverse strand, counting down.
CTGGCAGCTGGTGCAGAGGGAGCAGGGCCCTGTGGAGGGAAGCTGCCTGCTGAAGGTCATCTCACAAAGCTTCATGCTCCAGATGAGTGAACCCTATGACACCCCAAGGACCTGAGGTATTCACTGAAGTTATCACAGGAAGTTTATTCAGGGTAGCTTTTGTTTTCCAATTCATGAAGCAGAGTTAAGGAGACAGAAGATTAGGGGGAAAAACACAACAACAAACTCATCTTACTTTCAAAGGTGAAGAGACCAGAAAATGTGAGACTTTGACTATTGCTTGTTTTTTCTACTATACTTGAGCACCTCAATTCATAAGGCTTTAGTGGGGAGACAGAGAGGGAACAGAAGTCTGGGCAGATGGACAGAAGACAGAAATATTAACCTGTGAAACAGGGAGAGAGGCTTGTGGAGGGGCCATCCAAATGCAGGCGAGAGCTTGGAAGTGCCTGACTGGGGCATAGGAGAGAGGCCAGGCCTGGAAATGTAGGTCTGAGCCCTGCCAGGAGGGGACAGCCTGAGCAAGTGTCAAGGACTAGAGAGTGGCACACAGCAAATGCTTAGGAACACATCACCGATGGATGGTGCTATGATCCTCCTCCAGAGACACGTATTGTGAGGTGAGGATATTTTACCAAACCTTACTGATGCTACTCAAACAATTACTACACGATTAGAAAGTCAGCATTTCCTCTAGGTCAGGGAGCAATGCCTGGAGCCGTTATCGTAACTAAGACAGTGAGAATTTGCCATGACTAGGTGATACTTTAATAACTTCATTATCTAACTTAACCTTCAGTAGCAGCATAGTTACACTAATTATTATTCCCACCTATATGCAGGGAAGCTTAGGTATAACGAATCTAAGTACCATGACCAAAGTCATGCAGGTAGCCAACACTCAAGTCCAGGCAGTGTTGGCTGAAGACTGAGGTTTTAACTGCTACACCACACAGACTCTGCCAGAAAAGTGTGTACCAGTGAATCAGTGCTGGTGGGTTGGGTTTCAAGACACACAGCACAGTAGCTGGTTACCATGCCAAGTCGGGAACTATTTCCCACCTATGAAAGCAACTATTTGAGATAGAGATGTTAAGATTTAGGTCTATATTAATAAGACTAGATCACACAACAGAAAAATAATCTGTGAGTCAATAAATCAGATTCTCCAGCTCTTTAAAACAAATCCCTGTTGGTAGTTTAGGCATCATGGAAATTACATTCATTCTTTCAGGAGAGCAGGGTGATCGTTAGTAATATACTGCGTATGGCCAAGGGAATTCTAGGATACTGGGAAATCAGATTCAATAAACACAGTTTTGAGGGTAGAGAGAATTATGAGAGTAATTCTCTCACTGTAATCAGCACAATGTATTCCTAACAATGGCCAGAGTTTTTCTGTGTGTGTGTGTTTTTTTTTTAAAGGAAAGTGGAAATACTGCAAAGTGGGGTCAACCACATAAATAATTTTAAAACCTGGAGCGAAGCGCTCATAAAGAAGAGTCTTAGGATGCATTAGGCTAAAAAATAAGGGGTTTGACACGATTTTCAGAAAAATGAAAAACACACTACAGTTTTCTGTCTTTTTTGACTGGAGGAGATGAACATTTAATTTAAATTGTGGTGTATATTTAGGTTATATCTGGGGCCCTTTTATCAATTGGGAAACTGGACAGAGATGCCAAGTGATCATCCCAAGATCTATGCAAATGAACCCTGATGGCACCAGGGCGCCCTCCATGGGATTCCTCACTTTAATAAACTGGAGGGAACAAGCCCCCTTCCAGCATGGTTTTCAGCTCTTTTAAGGAGGTGAATCTTTATTCAGAACTTTAACTTTGTCACCCTCTCCCAGGGGAGGCCGTGATCGCTACCCGCTGTCAAGGGAGACCCTGCACGGCACCTGTGAGCCTTGTCCACCTTCCACCAACTCCAGCCTGCTGACCCTCTTGCCACCTCTGGGCAACCTGGACTCGGAGTCAGGGTTTCTCCATGGAAAAGTGACAGGCAGCGTTTTCCAGCACTTCTCATCACCTAACTACAAAAACATGCTAAAAGCCTCTTTGTTCACCACGACAGAAAGAACAGCCTAATTGAAAACACAAGAGAAGGCATTGAGTTTGGAATGAAACCCTAGGAAGCAATACCAGGTAATGCTAAACTTGCCAATAGCTGCTCAACACTTACTCATAACATCCTAGAACCGTCCAAGAGGAACAGAACACGTAAGAAGCGTGCACCTGACTGTCATGGAAGAGCCCAGGTACCAGGAAAAGGTAGTGAAACCCAGATATAACGGACCCCCAAATTCGGTAGGCACAGGTGCTCCTGGTGGGCCCTGTTGACTGAATGAATGGACAAAAGTTCATGGGAAGGGGACTTGATTTTGAGACAAGTGGTAATAAGCGACCTAATTCTTCTTATACTGGCAGTTTGGGAAATGATTTTAGCAGATGTGAAGTGGGAGGCTACTAGGAAAATGCACAATGCAAACTGTGGAAGGTATGTTAGAACAAAAATAACTGAGCAGAGGCAAATGGCAATGAATGGGACCAACTCAGCAAGAAGGAAAAACTGTGCCGAAGACCATCCACTGGATCATTTTCTAACAGAAGACTCTGCATTTGAATGAGTTGCTAAATTCCAGCCTCTAGACCTGAACAGCTGTGCTTATAAGAATTTTAAATACTGCCCCACAGCCTTAAAGTCAGATAGCTCCCACACTTACATCATCAAGCCTCTGAAGAGAATCCCTCGGGTTTTGTTTTTGTTTTTTTTGTTTTGTTTGTTTTTTAAAAAAAGCACTTAGAAAAAAAGAGAACCCCTCCCCCAGATGCTATGTTTTCTATTGGTTTCTAGATAGGCAGCTAACTGATATGGATTACAGCTTTCAAGACAATGACAAACATTGAAGGGAAAAAGAAATGTTTGACAAGGGCCCGCTTCCTGATTTTTTAAGAATTTATGCCCCCAAAATGATCTTTGAGTTTAATTCAAATAGAAGCCTCCGGAAAATGTTCTCCATGCCCTGCTCCATTTGAGGAGAAAAGGCAGATGAAGATAGCCGGAAGGCAGATTTACTCCATCTCTTCCCCATATCCCTTCTCCTTGGAGAGGAGAGACGCAGAGTCACAGGACTGCCGTGGAAGCAGAGCCTCTGACCTGCATCCGGGGAGAAGCTCCATGCAAAGCGATCAGGAGATACAGGTGGATGGCACTGGGAGCAGAGTGGGCAGGAGAGGAAAAGAAAAGGCCACAGTGAGGCAGAACCTTGGGGCTTGAACAAAGCAGCCAGCGCCCCAGTGCCCTGCAGCTCCGTGAGGTCCCCAGGAGCTCTCATGCGATGGGTGGCTGCTGGCCAGGGAGGGGCCTGAGGACTGCACCTGCCTGCCATGGTCCGCACAAGTGCTTCCAGAGTCCCCGAGTGCCGAGGAGCGTGTGGAATGTGACTTGGGAAAAACAGGGGTTCCCCACAGCACTTGCCTCAGAAACCTATTACAGCAGAGAGGAGAAGCGATTGGTGTACGTGAAATCCATGTGGGGCCTCCCAGTGTTTTCTATCAGCGAAATCCATCTACAAAGGCTGAAGAATCCCACTGGCTCTACAGAGAAAGCTACATTTCTGTCATGGCAACTCATGGGAACAGAAAATAAGTTCCATTTAATTCTGTTTCACACTGACTTTGATCCTGCTGCCATGTCTCAGGGAGCATTGCTACAGACAAGCCCAGGAAGCTCAGGGGCTGTTTAAAGGATATCAACAGAGATGTATAAAAGAGCAAGGAAAACTGAGGTACAGAGTTCAGGGAACTGGGAGCTTCTTACTTGGTTATTGGGCTGCACAGATAAAAAGAGTCAGAAAATGAAAATTTATCTTCAGGATTAAAAATATAAAAAGAAGATCCACATCTACCCGACAGATTCTGACATTTTGTATTTCTTAGAGCAATCTGACGCATAATTCACTTGTGCCTGAGAACCCCATACAGATTATTTTGGCAGTTTTACAGAGGAGGACGAAAGCCAGCTAACACTAGAATCCAGATGGAATTGATGGTTCCAGATTTCTGTCCTCACCTGAGTCCTCACCAGGAATGGAAGTGAAATGTGATGCCCAAGGCAGTGTGTCCCGAGGGGAGAAGGAGAGGACAAATGGTGATACAATCATGTGGGCAGGATCTACTGAGAGAATATGAAGTGGGCACTAGGCTAGGCCCCTGAAATCAGGAGGAGCCAAAAGGAACCTCAGTTGCTGGCCTAATTAAATTAAACAGAGCACTCCCTATTTCATTTTGGCTGCTTTCATGGGATATCAGTTTTGTGAACAAATACTGGTTTGTCCTGGTGGACATTTGGGATTTCTTAGCTTCGCTAGGCAGAGATCCATGGGAAGTAGTGTGGACCACTAAAAGCAACAGGCACTGGCGGATAAGGATGAGACTAACAAAGTGCAGCCCATTGATTATCTTCCCATGTGGCAATTTTATAAACCATTTGCAAGGCAGAAGCAATAGGCAACCAATTTGTCATTAAAAAAAGAAATAGTTCGTTGCTGTCAGCATCTCACATTGTAACTATTTTCTCTCTTGTTCCTGGTGGCCCATTAGCACCCACTCTCTGGCAGGGCACAGGCTCCAGTAGCCGCATGTACTCTGAGGCCCCCGGAGGGTGGGGCAGCCATTCTAACCCACCTGTCAGGTGGGGTATCTGGCGTCTCCAGGACAGCAGGGTTTCCTGACCCTTCCCTGGGACAGCATGAACTCAGCTCCACCGGCTGCCTGGCCAGAGGCACCTGGAGTCCTGGCAGGAGCCTGCTCACAGCCCAGGTCCTCATACCCACCTTTAGCAAAGAAAAATCATTTGTTTAAGTGACACAAAACAGAGTCCTGAAGGAAAGTAACACTTTGAAATTGCTACCTACACTTCCTGTATCATAAGCAATGATGGAAACGCTAAGCAGAAGCACTACTCCTCACCAGTCCCGTTAGACTGCTCCGTGCGTGGTCCATCCTGTCCCACCCTGCATGTAGTTGCAGGCAGGCACCAAAGCCTTTCAGAGCTTTTTAGTTATAAGAACCATCTTGTTCCTTCAGTCAAAATGTCCAGTCTAATGCACTCATTAAAAGTCCTGTTCAGCCATAACCGGTTTGGCTCAGTGGATAGAGCATCAGCCTGCGGACTGAAAGGTCCCGGGTTCGATTCCAGTCAGGGGCGTGTACCTTGGTTGCGGGCACATCCCCAGTAGGGGGTGTGCAGGAGGCGGCTGATCAACGTTTCTCTCTCATCGATGTTTCTAACTCCCTATCTCTCTCCCTTCCTCTCTGTAAAAAATCAATAAAATATATTAAAAAAAAAAAAAAAAAGTCCTGTTTAGTCCAAACTTCGGTGTTTCCCTCTTGTCCTCGCCTGGGCTGCTTTAAGCCTGGAAGCCCCCATTGAGACCCCTTCCTCTCCCTCCATCATCTCCTCTCCACTTGCTTGCTGCGGCTTCTGGCGCAGGCCGGGATCCAGCTGTAAGGACGTAGCCTGGCATGACATGCTGGAGCAGATGGAGCCGGCCCTGGCTCCTCTGAATGTGGCAGGTGGACAGTGACTAGCTCTTCCTCTTGGGGGGCACTTGGTGGGATTTTTAGAGCTCTCTCTATTGGAGACTCAAGGCCAGCTATACTGACTCAGGAAATGTCCCGTCTCCCCCAGGCCCTGGGCTGCCCGTCGTCTACCTCACCCTCCAGGCAGTCATCCTGGGCAGCATCCAGGGCAACCCAGACCGATTCCCCATGGACCCACCTGTTTCACAGAAGCATGAATGAATGCCACTCACTCCCAACCACCCACCTTTTTTCACTTCGCCCCAGCAAACACCTTTCACCTTCCCAGCCGGGAGGGGGCCATTTCCTGGAAGCTTCTCTCACCTGGTTGAAGTGAGAAGGAAGATCTCCTCTCTTCCCCGGGAGACAGAGGACTTACACTGACAGCTCTCTCTGGAAACACCTACTCACTGAGCTCTCCTGCCTCACCCACAGGTGGGCGATCACAACTGCTCCCAGGATCAGTTCCACGGGCCCTTCGTTTATCTTGGTTGGTGGCCTAGCAACTCTTAAAGATGTGCAGGCTTTTGGCCCTCTGCCTTCAATGAGGTGATCAGAAGCAGATTTACCAGTGCTAGCCTGTCACCCAGTAATTACACTAAGTGCCACGTCAGCTAGTGGGCATCTTTTCCAATGTCTGGGAACTCCATGAAGTCAGAGGTCGCTGGCACCCTGCTCATGTTTACATCCACGCCAGTGTTTGGCACACTCTGGAGCTCAGTCCTTATTGCGACTGAGTGAGGGGGTGGGCACACAGAAAAGGGAGCAGCAACCTTCCCTCCACACACTCCTTTGGGAAGAAGACTTTTATGTAAGTCGATCATTTTTGTCTGATCTCATGCTTTAAAAATATTCCTCTTAAGCCCACAATTAAGAAAATGAGCAACTGTTTCATTCTCAGGCACTTGTCATTCAGATGGTACCGAGTCTGGTGAAGTGAGTAGTAACCTGTGGACACAGCTGCAGGGCCCTCTATCAGTGCCATTCTGTGGTCTGTAAAATTCCTCAACTAAGTGGACAGAGTATCTTTTTGGAATTTTTTGGCCAATAAAACAAGTCAGGAAAACCAACATTGCTAAAAATCATGCCTACAATGTCTTGGACAGAGACTCGAGCACAGATCTGAACTGTCTATAGCCAGCCTTGAATTCCTCCCCCACCTGTGCGCAGAAGACAAAGCAGCCACAGGAGCATCTGGTTACAAGCTCAGCTTCTCTGGAGCCTGCAGACACCTTGGCATCTGGAATCATGCAAGTGACATATAAAGGCTCCAGCCAGAGACTCTTGTGAAGTGTGTGGACTATACAAACATGTCCTTAAGTTGGATTCTCCACACACGCAGCCCTGATTTCGGTCTCGGCTGAGTTGAGAACTTTAAAGGCTAGAAAATGACTTCCCCTAGAGGATGAACAGCAGCAACATTAATATGCAAACTCAACTTGGACACTATGACCACATGCCCAACCTTGCAGAACACCGTCTCCTCTCCACTTGCTGGTGGAGACACAGAGACGAATGGGACGAGCTCCATCTGCAAGGAGCTTATGGGCTAGTTGTAGGGAGATGAATGTGGAAGCTGGAGAAATTTAGTCACACATGTCTATATTGTACTTGATGCCTTTCATGCTTTTCAATTCAATATAGCCTTTAACTCTCACTACTTCCTTGGAGGAGGTAGGAGGGTGGTGGTTGTTCTCATTTTCAGAAGAGGAAATTAACAACCAGAGAGGCCGAGTGACCAACTCAGAGCACCAGAGAAGACAGAGTGGCAGGGTTGGAAGGTGACCCTGGGCTGCTGCTCTTGCTAATCCATAGACAGGTATATGGAAGGAATCCAGCTTGGCCTCATGGCTTTGCTTGCAACACAAAAGGTAATAATGAGTGAAAAAGTGAACAGAATGAGGAGAAACTGGGGCAGAATATATTTACAAGTGCAAAATTTTAGAATCAGGAAAAAAGAATGAAACATTTTTGTTTTACCAAATAGTTACTAAAGAAAAGGCAATGGGTGGGCGGGGGCGTATGTAATACTTTCAACAATAAAGATTTTTTTAATATATAATGTCAATAAAAAAAGAAAAGGCAGGAAGATTCTACAAAAAGAAATGGCATTCTGGCACTACATTGGGGTGGAAGGAGTTGAGCATGACATCTAAGGAGAACTAACACCTACACCTTTGCAACTTTTTATTTCTCTTGAATCAAGTTCAGGGTAGAATCTGCCAATATTAGTCACCTTTGATAAGAAATGAGGAAAGAATACATGATACCTAATATTTTGTGATAGACTTGATTATCTAATTACTTGGGGGTGAATTTACACCTTGTTGCTTCATTGTAGCTTTTCTGTTTTCTATAAAATGAAGTGGTGTCCCTGGTTAGTCTACCATGTGAAAAAAGCACAATCGTTCCATGTTGGCCTATATTTTTTAAATGAGTACAACTTCCTACTCATTTTTCTAAAGCTATTAATCAAAATAATCAGGATGCCACAATAATGCAACATTCTTCCTTAAATGAACTCAACTAGCACAGAATGACTCAGATAATGAAAATTACTCTTGTTCAAGCCCTTCATTTTTGTGATATGAAAACCAGAGACAAACAAGGTGAAGGGGCTAATTGGCAGAGTCTGATTCTAACCCAGGTTTTCAGACCAGCAGTCTCATCTCATAGCTAGACATTGCTTTTAAGGGAATACATACCTTAGATGAATTTGGATAAAGCTGAGTTGTTATTCTTTCTTTGAACATCAGAGTGGTCAGCTTGCTTAGGGTACATCAAGTCAGGGGTCACATTCACACCTTCTCTGAGCTCACTGGTTCAGGCTATACCCACAATCCGTGAGAGGAGGGCACACAGTGTGGCCTCCAGGAACATGAGCTGAAACCAGCTCTCTGTATTTGAACTGTCAAACCAATCCATTACCAAGAGTCTTCTTTGCCTTACTTTAACTGCTCTTCGTGGAGCCCAGACAAATCAGACTGAGAAAACACTCCCTTACCAGATACCAGCGTGTCTGGTATTGGGGTGTTACTTACCTCTAGGGGGTACCTTCTGTTTACCCCCAGGGACACCTGCCATTTACCTCTAGTGGGTACCTTCTGTTTACCCCCAGGGACACCTGCCATTTACCTCTAGGGGGTACCTTATGTTTACCCCCAGGGACACCTGCCATTTACCTCTAGGGGGTACCTTCTGTTTACCCCCAGGGACACCTGCCATTTACCTCTAGTGAACACTAGTGCATCTGGAACAGCTCCACTTACAGAGAGGCCCCCGTGAATAGTGCTTCTGTGCGGCTTAGTTCAGTGGCCCTGCTGTGGCTCTAGTGCCCACAGGTCACACCACTTTAGGTCTGAAACAGTAGACGCTGGCAATATACATGTGTTTGTTTTGATAAGCATGTGTGTCCTCTTATTTCTTCCCTTCCTACATTCTGATTTCAAGATTTGAAATTATCACCCCAAAGAATCAGGAGACATTGTACATGTATAAGACTTAAAAAGTTGATTTAAAAATTTCTTGAAAATAATTAATGAGGCCACTGAATTACCTGTGCATGCTTTGAGACCCAGTGACGGAGGACATTCAGTACTCGATTGGTGGCTGTTCTACGGATAATAAACTCTTTGTCACATATTCTGTCCGTGTTGTTAAATCCTTAGGAAGGAAAGAAACACACACATGTTCTAATTAAAGCCAGTCCCCAGGGACCTAGAAAAAGTCATTTATTTCAGGACATTTGTTAATGAAACTCACATTTTGACAGTGAAATGATACATTTTGGCAATGAGATGCAAGTGGCTTCTGACTGCTGTGAACTCTGCTTACTTACCTGTATACCCTCAGAAATGAGTCCACCAGAATCACAAGTGCAATTAAATGAATAATGTGCATGTTTATTAAAGGTCACTGATTAAAGCTAAAGCTGGTCAGATGACATTTCCCTTTCTGCCTGTCTAGCTCTATAATATAAAGCCGAGACATTTTAACAAGTATTTGGGTCAGCATTAGGTTATGCTTTTGCCCCAAAATGATTATATAATAGCATTTCCAATACTTGTAGATGGACGAGCCTGTATCTTGGCTTCCATGTGCAAACACTTCATTGTCCATGGATATTTTGAGAAGCAGTATTGTGTAGTGGTTAAGAACATGAACTCCATAGTCTGGATTAAAACTCCGTTCTCCTACCATGCAAATTGCATCACCTCTCTAGTGACCAGTTTCCTCATGTCCTGCATGAGATAGTAAGTGTATCTACCTCATAGAGTTATTGTGGAGATTGAGTTATTTAAGATATATTAAGCATTTGGAATGGTGCCTGAAACAATAGTAACAGCTCAATAAATATTATCTATTATTACAACTCAATATTGGTTCAGTGTCTTTTGAATCCTCTCTGTGCTGGCCTCCATCTGAGCAACCTTTTCACTATCAAGAAACTAGTTAAACATTTTTTTTTTTTACTTTTTAAAAAGATTCTGCCTTCCAATTATAATTAACCATAATTAATTAGTTATTTATACATTTCCTTTAAAAATTAATTCAAGCTTTACATAACTTTACTGGGAAAATTCTTAAAAGTTGTCTAAATTACTGATTCCATTTCCTTATCTCCTACTCCAATCTTCTCATCCCATCTCACCACCATAACAGTTGCCATTAAATTCACTAATAACCTCCATGTCCCTGTATCCAATGTATCTCTATCATCTCTCAACAGAAACCTCATCCTATTAATATCTATAAGAAAATATTTAAATCCAAGATCTCTTTTTTAAGCTCCAAATCCATATATCCAACTTCCTCTTGACATTTTCCTCTTAGATGTTTCAAACTCATGGTGTTTCCTCCAAACCTGTCCTCTTTGTGTTTCCTATTTCAATAAAGGAACATCACCAGCCATCCAGTTAGATAAACACCTCTACATGAGAATTTAAAATAGAAAGTGGCCCAGGTTGGTGATAGCCATAGGGCTCCTAAAAGAAGCACAAACAAAACCTCTCTGAAGGGATACACACTCAACCTCAGCCTGTACTGGATTACCACTGAGAAAGCCCCTGAAGAAAAACTCAAGAACTCCACACTCCCCACATCCCACTACTAAGAATTTCAGGTACTAGAACTATGAGAACCAAAATTAAAATGTTTACAAAGACTAAAGATGTAAAATGGAAATTGAAAACATGAGGAAAGAATAATAAGTATTTTAAAAGTCAGATTTTACAAGAACCACATAAAGCTTCTTTAAATTAATAAATTTAGGCTTTCAATTTTTACTGAAAAACAGAAAAGATGACATTTAAAATCCAACAGAGAGATAACACAGATTAGACCCAGCTGAAAAAAGAAAGAGTACACTAGAAAAAGATTCGAAAATTAGATCTGAGAAAATTACCTAAATGTAGTACAAAGAGTTAAGGAGATGGAAACAGAAGAGAAGGGTTTAAAGACACGGAGGTAAGAGAATTTTCAACATGTATCTAGAAATGTGTCAGAAGAAGAGAGAAAAAATTAGAAAGAGGCACTGTAGGAAAAGGGTTCTTCAGACTTGATGAAAGACATGAATCTGCAGGCTTAGGAATCACAATGAATCCCAAGCCAGATAAATAAATGGAAACCACACCTTGACAAACTGTGAAATGGTAGAACTCCAAGAAAAGATATCTTGGAAGCAATTGGTGAGAATATATATGTTATCTATAAGGGACAGGCAGAAAAAGAGGATGGGAAATGGGAAAAGTATATTAATCAAATTAGAGTACAGGCTCAACTGGAGTGAAAGCTGGAAAATAATATGTCAGTATTTTTTGGGAGGTTGTCAAGTGCTTTTAAAATACTGAAAAAGTGGGATGAGACAGCTCCCCACCCACATGTATAACTACAAAGATGGCTAGTCAGTGAGACAAGAACAGAAAAGGTGAAAAGTGGAGATGAGAAAGGAACTGAAATATGGAAATCAAAGTGAAATGGTAAGAGAGAAAAGCAATTTTAAGAGAGCTGCTATTCATTTAAAATATTTTAGGAGGGGAAAAAAGGATTTACCACCACTGGTCCCTGTGTCTATGTCAGGGGTGGGTAAAGAGGGGAGTTTACTTTGAAAGACAGGCAAGGAAGGCAAGGAACTTTCTTCTGTTCTCCATATTATTTAGTATAACATATAAGAGGGCCACGTAAGAGGTTTTTCTTTATAAAATTTCCAATAGTTTCATAAATTCAAATCCCAACCTCCATTACCATTTAGGTTAGGATTTGATTATACTGCTTGAATGTTCTTCATAACTACTTCTTATTACCATGGTGTGTTTTTTTAACTTTTAATGTAGAGCATAGCTTGGTAACTTCTTGAATATCTCTTTGCTTTCCAGAGCTTATTGCCTTCTGCCACTCTCAGGGTTCAAAAATTATCTTGGAAATTGACCAGGCACTCACTTAAGCGACCTTCCTCAATGCCCACTCAGCCAGAGTAGAAGGGTCAGCCAAAGGTAAGAGCAGTCTTCCAAGTACAGTAGGAACACCAAGAACCAGGAAAGGGAAACTCCAAAGACACACCTTCTACCTTCCCCTTCACAGGGGACCCAGCATTGATATGACTCCAGGATGAACAAGAAGTAAAATCCAGGACAAATTATTTTACCTCTCCGTGGCTCAGTTTTCTCACTCATAAAATGAAGAGAATCGTGTTGCCACATGAAGTTGTAAATAAGAAATAGATTTATTATAAAAAAAATAAAGTTCTCACCTATAGCTTCATCTATTCATTCCCTTAGCCAATTGGCCTTCACAATATACTTTTGACAATATGCTAGTCATAAGGATAGCATGCTAGTCATAAGGAGAGTCAAGCTCTTCATTTTCTTTCTGAAAGATCCGTTTCACTGTTTGAGCAACAGATAGAGGTCTTTGATCTTAGAGAGAAATACTCTCTCAGTTCTATTATAAACCACCTATAATTTAACTAGATGTGCAAGCCACCCATCTGGGGGCATACCTGCAGCAAATCCTGATAGATCATGTTTTATAAAGGGGTTACTGCTTATTCAGGAGTTGAAATTGCCTTACCTAGGCTCTCATGTGCTTAGCGGACCTGTGTGGTCTCACTGTAACAGAGCATATAGATCCACCCTCCTGATCAGACAAGACTGTCTCCCCATTTTTCCATCTTGAAAGTTATGGGATCAGAGATATTTCCACAACCGGCCAGATTTCCTCCTTACTGCCAGCACCCATCTAAATTGGGAGCTGCTTGGGAATATTCCTAATTTAAACATGAACTACCCAGCTAATTGGTGGCAATTTCCAAGCAGAGGCCATTCTGTTCTAGAATCATAGATTCATCCCAAGGAGTGTTGCGTCATTCCTGGAATAGCAAAAAGCAAATCTTTGTGGGGCTTTGAACATCTTTCACTTGCCAAGTGTAACAGCACAACCAAACTCTACATGTACCAGGAGAGTTTATTTTACTAATATCACACATTGAGAATACTGTCACTCTAAGATTCCTGTCTATCAAATTTATGCATATTATTTTTTTAGTTGTAGGCACTGGCTGGTCAAACTGGCTAATTTGGGCAACAAAAGTCATCTGGGAAAGTGATGAGGACCAAATCACCATACGTATGAATTTAAGAATGAGATTGAACTTCATGGTCCTTCCCCCAGACACCGTCTGAGTCATTCTACCCCTTAAAGCAACTGGCAGATGTGTCACCTCTCTCTCCCTAAACTATACACTCCTTGAAGAAGAGATTTTACTAGTATTTCTAGCATCTGTGTAGGCTCTTGACACATAGACACTCAGCCGGTGTTTTTCTTACAAAATATTGCATCGCTCCCCATGGAAATGATTCTAAAGTGTCTGCAAATGCTACATAACTGAGTTAAGGTCATCCTTTTACCATACTACCATGAAAATTATGAATATGAAATCTGTTACAAGCAGAACTTAGGAAAAGTCATGGGGAGTGGGGGCAAGGAAGTTGAAAAACAGGAAAAGGAAGGAAATTTTCATTTTGTTCTTCAACTGATGTTGCATAGTGGCCCTGAATATACTAATGAGCAATGAACAAATGCTACACTGTTTTTATCTCTTTTTTAAAAATCTTTTTTTTATAAGTGTGTCCTTATCCTTCTTACACATGTCAACCTGAGATTTTTTCTCTACCTGTAATTAACTGTAACAGATGAAAAAAAAATGCATCTTTCTAGACTGAGGAAAAGTAGCTCAGCAGGTCCATCATTATTTGTGATGAAGAATGGCAAAATCAATGTTTTTCCTTCTCTTTCATTTTTTAAGGATGTCAATAACTGTCAGCTGAACAATTCAGCTGGATTTTTAAAAACATGTGCTACTTAGATTCCTTTAAAAAAAAACAAAACAGGTGGTGAGGCATACTTTATCCAGGACCATCCCAATAGGTACAGGGACCTCTGCATGGGATTTTACAGTGGGCGTAGGAGAAGGGTTCAAGGTTGAATATAATGTGGGCACCTGGGAACTTACTGCCCAGGAGGTGGTGTTGTCAGTGATGGAAAATCATTGAGGAAACAGCAGGGGTGGGGGGTTCTGACTAATCCAACCTAATGGGGTTCTTGCTGAGGACAGTCAGGTGGTCAGACATGGGAAGAAGAACCTTATCAGACATTGAAGAGTGGAGAGATTAAACTAACTCAGCAGGGTTCTTATTAAAACTGGATTTTGCAAGGAATTGTACAGATAGGCCTAGGAGAAGATTCAAAAACTTGACTAAAGATTGGTTAAGCAAAGATCATTGTCAAGACCAAGTGAAGATCAATTCGAAGAGATGAACAGAAGTCCGGCCTGGCAAAGGTGGCACCAGCTGCACAATGTGTATTAGGGGAAAGGCAGGCGAGTACTGGGCTGGGGGCAGGATGGACAGAGGTATGAACACATGACCCCACAAGAGACCCTATACTTGTCTAAGAACTGAATGTTTCTGTCTCACATATATCCACTTCTAGGCTGGACTTAGAGAAATCAGGTCTCTAAAGTGATTAGAGCTGGGGTACGGGCCATGGGGGAATAAATTACGTATTCCCAACCTGCTGCATTTACCAACCATGTCAGAAGCACTACAATGAGCAGAGTACAGATAATTTGGTTGTAACTGACTTCTCATGGGCAGCATGGATGACTTAGTGGGCATGTTTCTAGAGTCATTTCTAAAGTGAGTATGTTGTAGGCGCCAAATCTCCATCATTGGAAGAAAGACGTGATCCCCTATCATCATAGATTTCCCATTTGGAAGTGAGGAGAACAGTAGCATAGGAAGAAATTCCATAGTAGACTGAGAAAAGGGATGTGAGAAAAAACACAGAGCGTGAGAAGTAAGTTGGGAGGTGAGAAGAGCTTTTGACTTTAAATCCAGCATCTGATCAAAGACTTATAATAGAGGCAGATCTTGGGGCAGACCCTTCTAGCGAGACAGACAGCAAGGCAAAGACCACAGGAAGGAAACCTGGCACCTGCCATTGCTGGCATTTCTTTCTACGGCCACATCAGTTTGGAAGAACAGCCAGCAAGTAGAAGGCTTACCTGGGTGGCCATGTGCCCAACATAATTTGGGAACCCATTTAATAAGGCCAGGTGTGGGCTCCTAAGAAGATGGTAAGGCAGGTCCAAGAAGAACAGCTGTGGGAACATGGGGTAGTCAAATAGGGGTGCCTTCATCTGACATGATTGTCCTGTTTGTTAACTTGTGCAGAATGTCAGTGCTCCAGGACCAAGCACAGGGAAGGGCGACTACTCGCTCAGTCTTGGACAAAAGGGAGTATGAGCCCTAAATACACAAAGGTTCTCAATAAGTTTTATTTTTTAAGGATGATAAAGAATATGCAAGGCCTGGCTGCCATTTCTCGTGGGGTCTGAGCTCGTGCAGGGCCTGACTTCATCCTAGGTGAGCTGGGAAAGCAGGCTCTAAATTGGAGAATTACACATCACCGTTCTAGGAAGCCATCAGTGTTTTTGTATCAGGGATTCTCAGTTGGGACTCCATGGACACCTCCTGAAGTTCTCCGGGTCTGAGAGCTCCTTACAGCAGTTTGTGGAGTAAGAAAGGCAGCCGTGGGTTCTGAGCCCAGAGTAGCTGAGGGCCCCATTTCTCAGGGGTGATGACAGGCTGTAGCCATTATTTCATGGAATTAGCACACAGTACAGGCAGACAGGCTCACTCCATCCCACAAGTGAGGATGGAAATTTTGAGGGTCAAGTACTTTGCTCCAGGTGCTAAACAAGTGGGTGGGAGTCAGGCCTCATGGGCTATGGGTTCCAAAGCACATGTCAGCCAGGTCCACAATCTCTCTGTCCTTCTGATGCAAATAGGACACAGGTGTCCACCAGGCCAACTGCTTAGCTCACAGCTCAGCATGATGCCTTGCCCACAGAGTGTTCTCAGATCTCTGCTTAGGTTCTTAAAGGAATGATTTTATAATGAGTTTAAAATAAAACTTATTGAGAACCTTTGTGTATTTCTTCTTTTAATTCTCACAAGTCCATAAAACATAGTTCTTGCTTTTACAGATGAGAAAACAGGCTCAGAGAAGTTCGATGGACACCTAAGGCCACAGAAAGTTAAAACAGAGCCAGGATTTATGTCCAGATTATTCTATTCTAAAACCCAGTCTCTTCCACGGAAGCACACTGCCCAAGAGGCTGTTTGCAGGGAGTGCAAGTGCCCCTGTTTACTGCTGTGTGATTTTTTTTAAACCTGGCATCACTGCTGTCTTCAGGTCTCAGGCTGGTGCAGAACTGTAACAGGAACAAACTGCCAGTATGAAGGGCGACGGCAGCTTCTGCCAAAGAAGAGGGGGTGTTTGGAGACTTGATGAGAAGTAGAGAGTAAGCAAGTTTCAAAGGCCTTTCAAGAAAATTGCTGAGGCAAGAAGAAAAGAAAGGCTAGAAACTTAAAGGTGACAAAGGAGACAACTGGACCAGTTTGAAAACTAAAATATAGCAATCTATTTAAAAGGCCAAATATCTACTACTCTTGGTCAGAGTTTCTTGAGAGCAAAGCCAGTCTTACTTACAGGTCTTTGAAAATAGAGAATGTTCTAGAAATGGTTAACATGAAGAATATCCCCGAAAAGGACAAACTTTAAATTTCCTGATAGTTTCCTGCCCAACTTCATAACCAACTGTCTGAAAAAGGAAGAGAGAAAGATTTTCTGTACATTAGTTTGAATTCCCTGATGGCAACTCATTACCTCTTCTGGGTAAGATGCTTTCAGCCCGATGCATATGGAACAATATTCATATCCTTGCCATTAGGTAAGTTTCTCGCACAAACCAAAATAATAATAATTTTAAATCCTGCTTTATATCTTCCTACAGAATCCTCCACACATCTAAAAAGGCTTTTCAATGGGGGTGAAAGATGAATGGTAGCTTCCTATGCAGAAGGGTGTGTATAATGTTGTGAATGAGTATGCACCTGTGCACTCAGGTGCCGGGGGTGGGGTAGGGGGTGAGGGGAGCAGGGGATGGCCACAACACTGTTTGAGATATCCTGAAGAAACTAAAGCACAGGGTTTTAGAGATGGTTGGGAAGAGGGTATGAAAATAGGCCATTCCCCTCCCCCCAATTGTTAACATATAAGAATTTCTATAAAGTGTTTTTAATGCATAAAAATGGTAGATTTTACCATGAAAAATAAAATGTACTTTGGGAGGGAGAGTAGAAGCCACAAAACACAAAATTTTAGTAGGCACAAAATATTTATTGAGTGTCTTCGTGCCAGTAATTTTGGTAGGACCCAGGATACAGCTATGGACAAGGAAAATTGATTAGCTGCTCACAGGAACTGGCCTTCTACTGGAGGAGACAAATGAAGATGTAATGTAATGTTATTAATGTAATGTTACAAATGTAATGTTATTAATATCTCTATATAGGCACATAAGGAAAATTCAGATACTGAAAAGATCTATGTGGAGGGAGAATAATGTGAGAGAGAGCACAGTCACAAGACTGGATTGAGGAAAGCCTTCTAAGACATATGAGTTCGGACTTGAATACTGAAAAGAAGGTGGTTATCTCGAGATCTGGGGGAAGAATGTTTTGGTAGAACAGCATGACTGAGGGCAGAAAGCAGCCCAGTGTGGCTGGAGTCCAGCGGATATGGGGACAGGAGAAGTTACACAGCGAGCAAGATCTCCAAGATCTTCCAAGCCAAGTTAAAAAGCCTCTCTCTTTCTTTCTCTCTTTTTTCCCTGTATCACTGGTTTATTATAAAAGGAATAGCCAAACTGAGGTGATGCATAGGACAAGGGGTGGGAAAAAGGCACACAGCTTCCATGCCCACTGTAGGCTCACCGCTCTCCCCGAATCTTCACATGTTCACCAACCTGGAAGCTCTGAAAACTGGATTTTATTCTCTGGTTTTAGGAAGCCATCAGAGGGTTTTTTGCCAGGAAATCATATTTTCTGATTTATGTTTGGAAGGGTTTCTCTGGCTACCTTGTGTAGCGGGGACTGGATGGGGCAAAAGTAGACCAGGTATGAGGCAATAACCCGGCTGATCCAGGCGAGGCAGGTTGTGGCAGGAGTGCTAAAAACTGTTCAAAACACAGGGGCTAAGACTTACTGATGGATCAGATGTGGAGGTCTGTGCCCAATTGAATAGTGTCCCTCAACATTTATGTCTACTCAGAACCTGTCAATGTTACTTTATTTGGATATAGGGTCTTTGCAAATGTTACGATGTCAAACTGGATCCGGGTGGACCCCAAATCCAATGATTAGTTATAAGAAGTACAGTTATAGGAGAGGAATTTGGACACAGACACACTCGGAGGGAGAGGCATATGATGACAGAGGCAGAGATTAGAGACCTGCAGACATAAAGTGAGTTCAGGCAGCCCAACTCTGGAAGTCACTCCAGAGAAGGGCTCCACTCTGTGTGAATAGCATGCCTGTCTGGTCCTGCCCAGCTTCAGTTATTGTGTTTGTTGCCCCTGCTCTGTGTCTTTGATCACATCATCAGAGCTTGCCAGGCTGGCTTCTACTTTTCCACTGTGCCAGGGGGTGGCCGCAGACTGGTGGAGGGTCAAACGCAGGCATTCATGCCTGCAACTGCTCCACAGCCTTTCTTTTTAAACCCTGCATCTGCTTTGAAACTTACAGAAAGTGCAGGGAAGAGACCATCCCTGCCTCTGATTGTGTACTGAAGGGTTCAGTTCAAAGACCCTCCAGGATTTCAACCTGACTCTGAGCAGCTTCCTGCAGAATTCTACTCCAGGGAATTAGCTTAACAATGCTGAGTAATCAATGATTCATCCCCAGTCCCTGCTGCCAACAACTTTGGGGCCATCCCCTCATCCTCTGAGGGCAACCTCAAATGACTCACAGCGCTGATAACAGCACGATATGTCAACCCTCTAAGTGCATGCTGCTGGATCACCCCTTTCCTTCCCTCTCAGCACATTGCCACCCCACCTGTGCCTTGAAGGTTGCAGTCACCTTAACCCCTTTCCTTCAAAATCTCTGCAATTCCATCCTCCCTCTCTTCCTTCAACCCTGGAGAGAGCAGCAAGATGTGATAGAAGAAATAACAGACTTGGGATTGTTTAACGGGCTTATCTCACTGAATGACCTTAGAAAAGTCCCTTCATCTCTCAGGGTCTCCGTTTCCTCTTTGGTAACAAGAGGTTCTTATCTAGATGCCTCTAAAGTCCCTTCCTCAGTGCCTCCTTGGACAAAACTCAGGTCTCCCACAATGCATCCTACACGCTCACTTCCCTGGCATCTTCCATCACCTGCCCCCGTCCCCCATCTTTCCTCTAGCACCTCAGTCTTTCTGGATCTCTCCCCTCTGTTTACAAAAGCCTTTCCTCAACACTGCCACTCTTACAAGTGACAACGGAGCCATGTTTTTCTTGCTTATTAAACTCTAGGAATCCTTAGAGTATTTGTAAGCAGGCAAGAGCTCTTGGCAGGAGGAATGAAGTGACACCTTGCTCAATGGTCCTGAGTGCTTCATGGGGTAGTGGAGCAATACCAATTCCATACACTGACTGCATCCAGGAGTTTATATAAGGCCCCCTGAGTGGAAATAGACTACAACCCAATGTATTTTTTTGAAGTTTCAGTGACACTGAGATGCATCAAGTGGATCTGTGTGGCACAGACAAAATCAGCTCAGACTGTAAGAAAGGATGATGAAGGTTCTTAAGAGTCAAGTCACCAGAAGCAAATAAGAGTCTGAACTGGTGTCCAGGAATAAGTCCCAAGGCTTTGGGAATGTGGAAGCCAGTGGCCTAGTGAAGTGAGCAGAGATCTACACCAGCTATAGGGGTGGCTGTTAAGACAGCAGGCTACACAGGATCATCTCCGTGGATCAGCTGAAGCTTATGCATTAGCAGCAGAGGCACCTGGAACCAGAAGGTAGGGTTTGAAGTAGTTAGGATATGGTGTCTGGCCTTGAGGAGCACTAGCAGGCAAGTAGGGTAAAACAGCAATGGGAATTTGGAAATGCGCCCAAGAGTTCTTTGCAAGATGAACTTTCCAACAATGCTCTATATTGGACACAGGATGGGGGAAGCAGTCCTCACATTACTGTCATTCAAGTATCAGAAGAAACTGGGCCCTGTCTTTTTTATTTTTTAAATATATATATATATATATTTTTTTTTACAGAGAGAAATGGAAAGGGATAGAGAGTTAGAAACATCAATGAGAGAGAAACATTGATCAGCTGCCTCCTGCACACTCCCCACTGGGGATGTGCCCGCAACCAAGGTACATGCCCTTGACCAGAATCAAACCTGGGACCCTTGAGTCCATAGGTCGATGTTCTATCCACTGAGCCAAACCAGTCAGGGCTAGGCCCTGTCTTGAGGCCCCACACTATAGGCCTAAACCATCGGACCTTCATGCAAAAGATCTTACACACAGTTGGGACTCAGTCAATTGTTTTTACTTTTTAAAATCCAATATTGTATATTCACTTTATCTTTTGTGGATAAGTATACTAACACAGACTTTCTGTTTATTGGAAAACTTCGGTATTTCCTGAGCCAGGAGACTCCTGAACCTCCCTGCCTTGGAATTTACCACACTTCTCCTCCCTCCTGCCCTCCCCAGAGTCTGTTACCACAAGACTTGACATCTCGTTAAAGTGTTTTCAGTTTAGTCACTGAGGACTGAGAAGAGAGGCTTGCATACAGCTCTGTGTGGAAACTTTGGCCTCAGGAAAACACCCTGCACAGGGCAACATGGGGCACGCCTTGGGGTACCCTCCTCCTTGGCTGGGGATTGGCTCTGCCTGTCTGGTATGTCCCCACAGAGTATTTCAGACAAAGTCTATCTGTATCATTTCAATGGAAGATGGCTGCTCAATGCTGAAACTTTCAAATAGTCTACTAACAATTCTTAAAACCTGATTCAGAGCTTCAAAGTTACTCTTCATCCTACATGTCATCTACATAGGATTTCAATTCCCATATGGGAATTTCATCTTCCTTTCCCTCAGAATCCATACATTGCTGATGAAGCCAACACTTACTAACTGGTATGCAACTGCCAGAAGATACAGAAGCTCCCAAGAATTCCATTCCCTAAGTCTATGTTATTGTCACTCCTCATCAAGGGAGGTAGACAAAGTCCTTTTTCAAACCACAAATTCTGAAAGTACTTTTTATTTAATTTCCCAAGAAATGATCCAACAATCTAGAAATTATCTACCAGGTACTTGTACAAAAATATTTTCTACCAAACGAGGCCAAAGTATTTGGTTATTGTAACTATGAATTCATGAACCATATTGATGCCCAACCTATCCTTTTCATCAAACATTGCCCAATTTTAAGGGCAGAGACCTTACTCACACAGTGAATAAGTATGGTGTGAAATCATGTTCGTTAGAAATATAATTTTCCAAAAGTAAACTAACTTGTTGGAATTGAAGTTCCACTGAAAGACTGTTGAGAATACTAACCCTGTGGAGCGAATGTGCACGGTGCTGAGAAGTGCTCTGTCTTGAAGAACTGATGGCCCTTGTGTGCCTCTCTCAATTCAAGCCAGCATCTCTGTCTTAACTCTTCAGAAGCAGGAGGCCTCTGGGTTAGAAGGCCTAGGAAATACACTATAGTGAAAGCATCATTCTACGAGTTAAAACATTATCA
Organism: Murina feae; assembly: GCA_004026665.1. Lineage (NCBI taxonomy): Eukaryota > Metazoa > Chordata > Mammalia > Chiroptera > Vespertilionidae > Murina > Murina feae. The sequence continues at coordinate 1,513 of PVJC01013975.1, read as the reverse complement.
TTGTTATTGTTTATAGCTAATATTCATTCAGGGCTTACTTATACCAGGGACTAAACTCATCTAACCTTTACAATAATCTTTTAAGTCAGAGCTATCCCCATTTTATAGAAAATAATAATGACATAACAGTAATAGCTTCTATAGTGTTATTATATGCATGCACTGTTCTAACACTTTACACATATTACTAACTTATTTAACCCCCATAATGACCTCAGAGAGCAGCAAAGTTTTTTCACTGTACAATGTCACCAGGTACCATTCACATCAACTATGGATGTGACTATAGCAGTCACAAGTTCTAATTTCCTAATCTAATTGAGACTTCTAATTTCTAGAAGTCTAATTTATAAGACTTCTAGAAGGAACAAACACCTCCTGGCTGGCCAGCCTAGCTCTCTGGTTACATAGCATCTCACGCTGGGACACATATCACATCTGGACTTTCCCCAGATCAGAAAAAAAATAAAAAAGCACCACTGAATCGAAGCATGAGGCTTGATGGACACTCACAGGCCCAGAAATTGGAATCCCACAAGAGCCCACTAATTGCATGTTTCTTTTCTAACTAGACCACATGTTGCACAAAATTTGCTTTGCCTAAAGATATTTTAAATTAGTGAGTTTGGGGGTCAACAGAGACGCATTTAATTTGAGACAGCACCTTATGTGTCTATTTGACTATTTCATTTTTTGCACATTCTTCTAGTATATTCATATGTGCATTAAATTGAGATGGTTAAAAATGCACATTTTCTTTTGTAAAAATAACTGATTACATGTAAAAGACTAAGGTTCAGAGGGGTTCCTTCCTATGTTCTGAACTGGACAGTTTAAAAGCTAGAAAGCATTTCTCAGACTCTCCTGCAACTCAGGTTCTGAATGCAAACTAGGGCCTGGAAGGTGGAAGGTAGATGAAGGCCATTGCCAGCACGGCAGCACCAGTGTCCAGGCCCACAGAGGCAGCGGTCGTGTCCTGATCACTGATGCAGCGAGTGGGTGTCTTCTTAAGGCAGAATTTTCTGCAGCTATCTCTTACTTGCTCCCCATCCAGGACAGCAGAGGCAGTACTCCCTGCGGGTTAGTTCTACTTGGTGTCTCAGAACTGATTTCTGGAAGCCCAGCCTCAAGCCTATGTACCCAAGTCCTTACAATAAATCTCTTCCCCCCCAAAATAGCTAATGTGTTCCCCACACCCAAGCTTTCACAGGTAGCAGACAGCAAGATGCCAAATGGCCAGGAATTAGCCCATAATGCTCAGGAGCTACCTTTCCTGTCAGATATCAGATGAAGAAGACAGTGTCTGAGCAAGTCTTGGCATTTAATTAAAACAACATGTTCCCCATTTAGAGACACTGCATCTTGGGGCTCTTCAGCTTTGCTGCGCTGAGGCCTGCCTTCTAACAAAGCTGCCTGATTTCTGCGTAAACACTCATACTGATTACACTTGCTTTCCAACTCTGCCCACCCCCCCAGCCACCAACAGAGAGGAGAGGAGGGGAGGGGATTGGAG
>PVJC01013974.1:0-37197 GCA_004026665.1 Murina feae | reverse complement strand
GGTGCGCTGCTCAGCCAGAAGCCAGGTTCACACAGCAGAGGTGGCAGCAGCCTCTGCTGCCTCTGCAGCAGTCCAACAGCCCCTAAGGGGTCCCAGATTGCAAGAGGTGTCAGCCGGGCTGAGGGACACCCGTCCTCCCCTCCCCCACCTGCCAGTGCACAAATGTCATGCCCTGGGTCTTTCTTTATTCAACTTTATCCGAGAATTTAAAGAAAGCAGAAGAAGATTTAAAGACCACACTTTGAAGTAGGCATTAAGAAAAATAAAACTTAAAAATGAGAAAACATCTAAGGTTAAATAACAAGGTTAAATATTTAAGGTTAAATAATAAGGTTAGGTAACATATACCATATTTTCCTGCATATAAGACAACTTTTTAACCCAGGAAAATCTTCTCAAAAGTCAGAGGTCATCTTATACGCCGGGTGTCGTCTTACAGGGGGAGTGCTGAAACTTCTGAGCCGGACTGGAAAACTTGCGGTCACTGCATACGGTAGGGGGAGCTCAAAAACGGCTGCACTCCATTCATTTCACTGGAGCCGGACAGAGACCACAAGTGTTTCCTGGCGGCTCCATTTTGTGCCACACACCATCTCCTTCCAGACTTTTTAACCCGGGAAAATCTTCTCAAAATTTGGGAGTCGTCTTCTATGCCCAGTCATCTTATACACCAGGAAATATGGTAAATATTATTTTTAGTGACTTTTAAAATATTTATTTTAGTGACTCCCATTCTTTATGTTACTGTACATATGAATGTTTAATAGGTAATGAATAAAAAAGTTTTTTGACAAAATCCCTCATGTATGGATCATTATTTGTGAGAACCATGACATATATATTACTAAGCTTAAAATATGATATGTCAATATACTGTCAGTTTTTTTTTATAAGAAAGCAGGTATAAAAATTTTGTATATAATTTCAAAACTTTAAAAAGGAGGGATGAATAATAAGTGTGATGATTAATTTTATGTGTCAACTTGACTGGGCCACTGCATGCCCATACAAATGGTCAAACATTATTATAAACTAGAGGAACAAAAATTTGTGCACTCAGGGGTGGGGGTCGTCCCTCAGCCTGGCCTGTGCCCTCTCGCAGTCTGGGACCCCTCGGGGGATGTCCACCTTCTGACTTAGGCCTGCTCTCCAGGGGATTGGAAGCAGTCAGACAGCCCTCTGGCAGCCCAGGAGCCCTCAGGGAATGTTCACTTGCAAGTGGGGAGCAGGCCTAAGCTGTAGTCGGACATCCTTAGTGCTGCTGAGGAGGCAGGAGAGGCTCCCATCACCACCACTATACTGGGAGCCAACAGCCTGGCTTGTGGCTAAGCAGAGCTCTCCCTATGGGACCACAATGGCCAGCAGGGGGCAGCTCCTGCATTGAGTGTCTTTCCCCTGGTGGTCAGTGTGTGTCATAGTGACCAGTCATTCCCAGTTGTTCTGCTGTTAGGGTCAATTTGCATATTACCCTTTTATTATATAAGACAGAGGCCTGGAACATGGGTGGGGGCTGGCTGGTTTGGCCTGAAGGGTGTCCTGGATTAGGGTGGGTGTCCTGCTGGAGTCCCTGGTCAGCCTGGGTGAGGGGCTGAGAGCCATTTCAGGCTGGCTGCACCTCCTTTAGGGTGAGGGTTCCTACTGGGGTACCTAGCCAGTCTGGGTGAAGGGCTGAAGGCCGTTTTCAGGCTGGACACACCCCCTTCAGGATGGGGTTCCTGCTGGGGTCCCTGGCTAGCCTGGGTGAGGGGCTGATGGATGTTTTTAAGCTGGCCACAGCCCCCAGCAACCCAGGATCCCAGCAAGGCTGGCTGGAAGCAGGTATCTGTGATTTATTTTATCTTGTACTAGAGGACTGGTGCACAAAATTTGTACAGTGGGGTGGGGGTGTCCCTCAGCCCAGTCTGCACCCTCTCCAATCTGGGACCCCTCGGGAATGTCCGACTGCCACTTTAGTCGGACATCCTTCTCACAATCTGGGACTGCTGGCTCCCAACTGCTCACATTCCTGCCTGCCTGATTGCCCCTAACCGCTTCTGCCAGCCAGCATGATCACCCCCTAACCACTCCCCTGCCAGCCTGATTGATGCCTGATTGCTCCCCTGCCAGCCCAATTGCCCTCCCCTGCAGGCCTAGTCCCCCCCAATTGCCCTCCCCTGCTGGCCTGATCACCCACAACTGCCTTCCCCTACTGGCCATCTTGTGGCACATGGGAGTGGCCATCTTGTGTGAGGGTGTGATAGTCAATTTGCATATTGCCTCTTTATTATATAGGATAATTGAAACTTTGTTACTTTGAGTGGAGGCCACAGCTGGCCAGGGCAGGCAGGAAGCTTGGCTTCCTCCATCACCGGGGCAACCAAGCCTTCTGCTTGCTCCAACTCTGTGGCTGCTGGCCACCATCTTGATTGGGTTAATTTGCATGTAGTTGCTCTGATTGGCTGGTGGGCATGGCTTGGGGCATAGCAGAAGTGCGGTCAATTTGCATGTTTCTCTTTTATTAGATTAGATGTGTCTGTAATATAAAAATTTGAATTGATAGACTCAGTAAAGTAAATGCCCCCCCTCCCCCCAGTGTGAGTGGACCTTATCCAATCAGTAAGGCCGGAATAGAACATAGAACAGAAAAGCTGATCTAATAAGAGGGAACTGGTATTTCCTGACTATACTGAACTGGGACATTGTTTTATTTTGTTTTGTTCTTGATTTTTATAACTTCGAACTCAGACTGAAACATTAGGTCTTTCAGGTTGTGGAGCCTGCTGGCATTCTGACTGGTAGTACATCATAACCTTCCTGGGTCTATAGCTTGCTGACTGAAGATCCGGGGATATGTCAGCCTCCATAGTCACATGAATCAATCAATTCTTCATACAAATCAAACATTACAGGGAGATATCACAGACAGAAACACAACTCGTCAGGTATTTTAAGATGATTCAATTAATTGTTCCTGTTCCCATAACATTTACCTTTAGTAGTGTTGCTGCAAATTTGTGTTAGAATTCCAACACTATTTCCATATTCTATATTCCATGATGGAAGTTCATAAAGGAATTACTTATAATATCCATATTACCTCTTTTATAATGCTTTGCATTCATTGATTGATAAAATTGTCCAATTATATTAAAATGTAGTAGGTTACCTAATTTTGCTAGGCTTCCACAAGTAGTTTTTGTCAGTTATAAAGTAACTCATATTTCTGTGAAATTATAATACTAACATGTGATAAGGTCTCTGGTTTTAGGCTTTCCTTATCCCCTACCTATGGGCATAAGTACTCACAGTTTTTTGTTTGTTTTATTTTGGAAAGTAAAAAAGTGCAATCTACAATTAGGCAATTCTCATACCAGATCTTATAATGGTTGTTGAAAAAATGTGATCTCTTCTACAGATTTCACCTGGGAATACCAAATGATCTGGCCTTACTTAAAAGACATTTATATGTGCCTTAAAGAGAAATAACTGATGCATTATAATAGTAGTTCCGGCATTGTTTTTGAAGCTTGAAATCTAGATTCTTCTGAAAATTGAGTAATTGATATTTCTTCTTCTATAAAGCTACTAAAAAGTAACAGATAAAATGCTTTCAGCTGGGTCAATTCTTTTTTAAAACAGCTTTAGAAATTATTCCTAAGATACTGGTGATTGTTATATCAATCAATTTTTAAACCAATAGAAAAACCACATCATTACAGGTATATGTAAGTACATCTGTGTGTCTGTGTGTATAGTTGTTCTTAAATAACATGCCAATCAATAAAATCTTTCATAAATAACCTGCCAATCAAAGAGTCACAGAGATGGCATAAACCAAAACAACCAAAATATTTGGACATTTTAAAAATCTTGTCTTAAGATATTTTTAGCCTATGTCTTCAACTTTAAAAAATACAACACTAAAGAAGTATTTCAGATCAAAACAAGAGTCAACATCATCTTTTTTATTTTAACTTTCAATTTCTGAAAATTCTTTAGGTTTGTCAAACTCACTAATGCAGGCAATATATTCTAGGAAAGTACATTACTGAAAATATTTTGTATCAGTAAAAATTCAGTCAGAAAAACAGAGTACCACTCACATGAGGTATTTCAACAGAGGTAATGTAGTGTAGGCTGATTTCTTCTAGGCTTGCTGGAAGGTTGAATGAGCGAAAGAGGAGCAGCCTGTGGCTCAGTAGTTGAGCATGGACTGTGAACCAGGAGGTCACTGGTTCGATTCCGGTAGGGGCACACACTTGGGCTGCAGGATGGATCCCCAGTGTGTGGAGCATGCAGGCGGCAGCAGGCTGCTGATTCTCTCTCATCATTGATGTTTCTATCTCTCTCTCCCTCTGCCTTCCTCTCTGAAATTAATAAAAAAATATTTTTTTTAAAAAAGAGGAACACTCAAGTAGCATGGATATTAGGCTAGGCAGAGAAAGCAGGGGTCATGGAAACCTAGCGATTGGAGAAGGGACCCTCGGAGATGCAGTTGAGAAGTCTCAGGATAAAGTGTCCCTGGCTGTGGCTGGCACCTCTAGGAGAGAAGGTGCATAGGGCTTGCCCTGGGAGGACGAAAAAGAGCTGGAACTGAAGCCAAAGATGCTTTTTGGCTGCCAGGCTGAAGTAACTGGTGGGGAGACACTGTTAGAAGCAGCATGAAAATAGAACTGATTAGGTGTTTTCTCCACCCTCCTGCCTTTCCATCTCCATCTGGTCCCTCTGTGAGAATAGTGAAATGGCAGAAAGACAGAAAAGGACTTGCTGAGGTGCCGTTCTAATGGCACAAGAAGCATAGGAAATGTCCTATGGAGCTAAAAGACTGGCACCGTCTTTCGGTGGTTCAAACATTGAACCAGGATAACCCACACTGAAATAAAATGTCATAATATTTCTTCCAAGAGGAAGAACTCTTAGCCTTATCAAACACTAAGCTGTACATCGTGTTTTTCAAAACATGTTTTATTACATAAGCTGTGTGGACTTAGATATGGTTTTTCTCCTTTCACAGCTCAAAAGAATAGATATTAGAAATGTTTTAAAGTGTGGTCTATCATTTCTGACTTCTATAATTCTTTTATTTTTAGATCTGACACGTACATAGTTGTTCATCCTGAATAAATTTATATATTTTAATAAGAAGTCACACCGATAGACCGTTTCTGACGTGCACATTCTGAACATTTCTAATGTTACCTCTATATAAATCTTGATCCAGATACACTGTGAAAATAAATAAGAAACACTTAAAGTGATATTTCTAACTTTGAAATGGATATGATATGTTATAAACTGACACTTGTTTTGTAGCTTAAGTCTAAGTCATCAGCTATACAATGATCTAAATCACAATTTGACAGTTTTCCCCCTGAGAATTATGAAAACAGGGAACTTCTGGAAAACAGGTTAATTGTGAAACATTTTAAAACATTTGAATGTAAAACTTTTGCAGCAAATGCTTCCCCCATGGATATCACAACTGGAGTGCCAGACCCAGGAGACTACTGTACCACGCCCCTTGCACATGAAATTATTTCTGGGCTATAGAATATTCACATAGGGAGTCTGATATATAATATGTCAGTCTCAGGAGTTATGCTTTATTGATCTCTTTTTAACTTCAATATTAACTAAATTTTTTTTTCTGTTCTCATTTAATCTAACATCTTCCAAAGTCTTCCCTATGTCAACCCTCTCATCCCAGCTAACTGTTGAATGCGTGTTAGTCTGTTGGTGATGCTATCATTGTTAGCACTGGTACGATCAATATTCAAATGTCACTCAAGAAGGCCTCATGCAGTTGCCTTCAAACTATTGGCATAAGGAATGCTCTGTCTGGGCAGATGATTTTATGTACTGTGTAAGATGGCTAAAAGTTAAATAAAGTTGCAACCTATCAAGCATATTTTTATGGCATGCCCACTCACTGTGCTTTATTCATAGAATTTGGAACATTTAGCATGAGATATATTAACTTTTATTTTGGAAAACGAGACTTCCTATGGCTTTGCCAATCTGCCAATATAAACTAGATTACATTAACAATTAGACCCAACTTGCCTTAACCCCTACATATAGACGATCTGGGACCCCCTTCCACATCATATAAAAATTCCAGAAGTGTGTTCCTTATCTGTGTTACTATCAAATGTTTTCTTTTTTTTTCTGGAAGAGTGCCTGGTTGTCATTACTCCTAAATACCCATATGTATCATTGGTGAAAATGTACTTCTATATGGTGGTTTCCCTTTTCATTTTTTTGGTTGATTTTGCTGTACAGAAGCTAACTAGGCTGATGTAGTCCCATTTGTTTATTTTCTCCTATGTTTCCCTTTCCCTTGGATACATATTGGCAAAAATATTGCTCCTAGAGATGTCTAAGATTTTACAAGCTATGTTTTCTTCTAGGATTTTTATGGTTTCATGACTAATCTTTGACACATAGCATTTTCATAATAAACTCAGCAACCACTTTGCTTTTGATATTGTGGAATATTCCAAGGGTAATCAAAGTTTAGTTTAGCTCAAAACATATTCTTTGACTTTTTACCAGGTGTCTGGCACTATTTTAGGTGTTGACGTAATAAAGGTAAAAAAGAATCTGCCTTTCAAAAGCCTGAGATGGAGGAGAATCTTAGCAGAGATGCCGGAGCATGTGTGTGGGGTGTAGGGGTAACATAAATTATCATTAACCGGTCATTTACTTCAATGGAGATAAGTTAAATAGAGCATTTCCATTTCTGCCTATTGTATTTTGGAACACATGATAGCCAGGTTGATCATTATAAATGCCTTAAAAATGTTGGTGGTTTAACATAAAGTTTAAGATGAAATGTTATTTTTTAGTGTAGGCTTGTGTTATTATTATTTTCAGTAAGGTATGTTTTACTCAGAATGGTTTTTCTTACGTTGTCTGTTGAGAGGACAGCTCTGCATGGGTCCTGTAAGCTACAGTGGATGGCATCCTACACCAGATGCCTTAAAGGTGTGCCTGCCTCACTTACGTTTTATCCTCAGATCGCCCATGTCTGTTTCTACATCTCATACCTGCTGCCCTTTCTCAACTTCACACCCAGATATTTTGGCTCCACTTATTTTTGTATTTCCTACTACCTGCCCCTTTGATATGATGAGCACTCTGAACCACAGGTTATGAACTTGGCTTTCCTTCAATTTTGTTTTAATTTTGCAATAAAATTTTATTGTCTGAGGGTAGTGTAGCTTTTTCCTCATTTGACAACATACACAGTACTTTATTAATCTGATTCTATCTGTCCTGTGTGCTATGGCTCTTCCTGGTTTACCCTGAACTTTTGGACAATACTCACATATAATCTATTATCCATTTCAGATAGAAAGAACATTCAAAATGCTTTCTGATTTTTCTTAATGTAACATATTACACCTACGTGAATGAACTTAATACTTTCAAATGAATGATCTCTAATGATTATTTTTACCTTTAGCATAAATATTAACATTGACATTAGCCACTAATTCTGAGTCAGGATATTTCTGATTATAATACTTTAACAAGTCCCAGTTAATTATTAAATGTACATATCAATAGGACTAAAATAACCTTTGTCTAAGTCTTTGAGGGTATTATGAATTGTTGGCATGTGGGATTAAATTATTATTTTTTATTTTTTTCAGCTTGGTAGTGAAAGTAAAAATTATTGTATTACTACATCATTATCTATTTTGAAGACAGAGACTGCAAAAATTTCAGAAAGGCAGTACCTGGGCTAACTGTTGATAGCATTTCCTCTTGGACTTATGTCTTACTCTCATCAAAATAAGATTGTGAAAGCTTAGGTCATCCTTAATTTCCTGAAGGTCATTATCCATTTCCAACTACAAATGCATTTTTAAGTCTAACAAGACTATGAAAGAATTCCCCAGGACTGGCTCAGTTCCATAAGTGTCCTTTCCACGCTCCTACATGGGTCATTCCGCATAGCACTTAGTAGAATGTGACTCATCAATGGGATATACATTGTTGCTGCCCCCTTTCTGTGCTTGTAATATGGGAGACTTGGCAGTGCCTCTCCAAACTCTATTTAGTTTTTGAATTACTTTCCACACTTCTAAGCTATCATCTAAATATTTAAAATAATACACTTAAAATGTTCACCCATTCATGTATTCAACAGCTATTTATTCTATCCCCTACCATGCACTATGAATTGCAAATGTTTGTAAATTAATTGCTGGGCACTTTTCTTTTTTCTTTTCTTTATGGGAAGCTATAGAACACTCATAGAGTGAGAGGGTGAAAAATGAGAAGAAAGGAAAATGAGAAATTAACTAGTTCAACTCCCTCTTTTTGTTGTGGCTTTAGCAGATTATATCACGGTGGCCCATATTGAGTAACTTGTCCAAAGTTAGCATAGCCACTAACAAACAGAATGACAAACGGAAATCCAGATTTTCCGATTCTTCATCTGTAGTTTTCTCTAACAATCCAAGTTCTAAATGTATAGCTGAATGAAGCCAAGACTGATGCCACACATTCATCATTCAGTTATTTCTACAACATATTTAATGGATGCCTGTTTTAAAGTAAAATCTATTACGTGGACTTGACACACAGACAAAATGCCCTATAATCATTGTGACCATTAAATAAATAAATTACACAACTTGTCAAAGATTATGTACTTTGGAAAAACACAAAGCAGGTTAAAGGGTATTTTGAGTACCAGAAATTAGTTTGCAGAAGTTTAAAAAGGGCATTCAATGGCCTTCATTAAAGAGGTGACATTTTAGCAAAACATTGAAGGAGGTGAGGAAGTTCACCCGGTGAGTCATTTCAGGAGCCACACCTCAGGCGGGGGAATTAGTCAATGCAAAATCCTTAAGCTGAGAGAGAGCTGATGGGGGAGAGAGTGAGCTATAGGAGAGGATGTTTGAGAAGCGGTAGGCAAACCAGGGCAGAAAAGGTCTTTAGATCACCAGAAGGAATTTGTGTTTTACCCTGGATGGCCATGATAACTGCTGCAAGGTTTCAGCAACGGAATGAAATGACTTACACTGATTATTTTCTTGAAAAGAGGATGTGAAGGCACAACAGTGGGAAAAGGTTGACCAGTCTGTTGGCTCCTGCAGTTACCCCAGCTTTTCATGGAGAGTTCGGACTCTGGACAGAGGAAAATATCCCCTGTCAGCAAAATTAGAGCATGAAAGCTCATATCTGTCGCAATAGAAGAGAGGGCTCTGTGACATCTCAGCTTGCAAATATAAATGAGACTGCCAGAAAGGCAGTGAGCATGATGTCATCCAGAGAGTGTGATTTGCACGGAGGACACTGGAGATGTAGATCCAAGACAAGAGAGGTTCTTCATGGCTTGAGTTTGCTCCAAAGAGCTTAGAATGGGTGACTGTGAAGGAAACTTCAGGGTCCTTTTCTTTACTTACTCCAGAATATTTTCCTTAGATCTGTTTGCCCTCCTTTTTGAGGCATGACTGGCAATTTAAAAATATTTATATTAAAGGTGTACAGCTTGATGATTTGATATACATATACTTTTTGAAATAATCACCATGATAAAGGTAATTAACATACCATCGCCTCACATATTTACCATTTTCTTTCTTTTTGAGGGTGTGGTGATAATATTTACGATCTACCCTCTTAGAAAATTTCAAATATATGACACAGTATTGTTTACTATAAGCAAATGTTGTTCTCTAGAACTTACTCTTGCATAAATGAAACTTTGCACTCCTTGAAAAACATTTCCCTTTCTCCCCAATTCATGCTCTGCTTCTAGACCTTTGACTATTTAAAATTTTTCATATAAGTAAGACTATGCATTGTCTTTTCTCATCTGGGTCATTTTATTATTTTACCTAGTATAGTACCTTTCAGGTTTATTGATGCTGTACAAATAGCAGGCTTTTCTTCTTTTTTAAGGCTTAATAATATTGCACTGTGTGTGTGTGTGTATGTGTGTGTGTGTACACGTGCACGCGCGTGCGGGTGCACCTGTCTATGCATGCATGTGCACCGTTTTTTCTGATTCAAGAAGAAATGGACAGTTTAACAGACCATTAACTAAAGAGGTTGAATCTTTAATGAAAATCTTCCACCGAAGGAAAGTCCAGGACCAGATGGCTTCATAGGTGAATTCCACCAAATATTCAAAGAATAATCAATATTAATCCTTCTTAAACTCTGTCAAAAAAAAAAAAAAATAGAAGAGGAAACTCCCTCAAACTCATTTCATGAGACCAGCATCATCCTGATATCAAAACTGGACAAAGACACTACAAGAAGGAAAACAGGCCAATATCCCCGATGAACACAGGTGCAAAATCTTCAATAGTGCGATAGTAAGCTGAATCTAACAGCATATTAAGAGGATTATACACCATGACCAAGTGGGATTTATCCCTGGGCTACAAAGAAAATTTAACATATGCAAATCAATCAGTGACCTTAAATCATATAATAATCTTTTTTGAAACACACAAAACCAGGTATGTTTCAGATTTAGAAATTTAGAGACCCTTTTGAGAGCAATATGCACATATACTGTGTATATAATGCTCCTACTGAAGTCAGTTATCATAGCATGACATTCAGAGAAAAATTATATGAATCTTTCACACTAAGTGAGAAAGAAAAGCTATAAATACCCTCAAATTTATTCACTCCTTAAGTGATTACAGAGCAAGTCAAATATTATCGCCCATTGAGTTACAAAAATACTTTCATTTTTCAGAGATTTTAGTATTTTATAATCACGGATAAGTGATTGCACACCTTTATTTTTCATATATTTTTATCTCAGTTGCTGCAGATACAAACTCACTCAATCTAAAACAGCTTAATAAGCCCTAACTGGTTTGGCTCAGTGGATAGAGCAGCGGCCTGCGGACTCAAGGGTCTCAGGTTCGATTCCGGTCAAGGGCATGTACCTTGGTTGCGGGCACATCCCAGTAGGGGGTGTGCAGGAGGCAGCTGATCGATGTTTCTCTCTCATTGATGTTTCTAACTCTCTATTTTTCTCCCTTCCTCTCTGTAAAAACTCAATAAAATATATAAAAAAAAAACAGCTTAATAAAATAATGAAAATGTACTTTGTGGTTTATGGCTTTGAATTAATGCCTAATATTAGGTGGTGTCTTGACATCTGGCTAGTTCAAGTTGCCCTAATGAATTAGAAAGTAATTAAAATTTTTTTTAAATGGAAATACTTTGAGGAAATGGAGAGTTCGTTATCATGCCTAAAATATGCAAAAGCTAATTTCTCAGGATTTTAGCCTAATCTCAGGTTTCATATTGATGGAGTTGGAAAGAACATATTGTACCCCTAATGTGCATCTGAGTACTAGTTAAATAATGAGATGTACACAAAATGTAGGATATGCTTAATTGGAACCTTTTCATATTTTGGTAGTTTATGGCAGTGTGTGCTTTTGGCGGTAGGAGAAGCATAAAACGGACATTCTGATATATGTTTTATTGATGCTCAGAGGACGACTTCACAGTGTATTTTATGTTGCCATAATTTTAGGGCGTGGAAGACACTTGTTTTCCATCATTTTTCTGATGTATTATTCCAAAACATCTGAGCGAGAGAAACTTTAGTTGCTTTCCCAAAAACATAACAAAAACATAATTCACTTGCTGTTAGATTTACTGAGGAAAAGAGGTTGCCTATTACACATCTTCAGATTTTTACATTCTGAGCTTTGCTTTGTGGCTATTAAATTTAAACATTTGGAAGGCAGACCTGTAAAACATGGTGTTATGAAATATTTGTTCTATCAACATTTTCCACCAGTATAATTTGATAAATGTTAAGAGTTATTTCAATTATTTTTACCTGTCAAATACAATATTCTTATTAGTACTGTGAGCAGTGAAAACATCCAATAAAATTTGTCTTCCCTTTATACATTTTTATTAAAAACATATAGAAATAAAAACACTTCCTTTTTTTAAAATTTCATATTATTGGTTAAAGTATTACAATGAGTGTTAGGTAGGTCTCCATTTTTTTCCCTTGACCTTCCCCCCTCCTCTCCTACCCCCCAGTGTCTTGTGTCCATTGATTATGCTTATATGCATGCATACAAGTCCTTCAGTTGATCTCTTAACTGCCCCCAACCCTCCCCAGCCTTCCCGCTGTAGGATGACAGTCTGTTCAATGCTGTTCTGCCTCTGTGTCTGTTTATGTTTATCAATTTATAATGGTCTTTATTATCCATAAATAAGTGAGATCATGCGGTATTTTTCTTTCATTGACTGGCTTATTTCACTTAGCATAATGCTCTCCAGTTCCATCCATGGTGCTGCAAATGGTAAAACACTTTCTTTACAATAGAAACTATTAGCAAATATTTTTATTTCCTACATAAATGTATTTCCCAGAGCTTGTCATTTCAGCCAAAAAAAAGTGTCTCAAATTTAGTCATGTTTAAAATGCTTCCTAATATTCCTTAAGTCCTAAGGAAGAAAAGGCAATGCAAAACTTTATTAAATATAAGTATGATTAGCAGATATTTTAAATCTATCTTTGTCTGCATTTGTCTCAAGATCAATATTTTTATGCTAAACTTTCTTTATCCTTTAAACATATGTGCTCAGTATTGCTTCCCACATATTTTGGCTGTAAACATATTTACCTAGTTACTTCTTATTTTTCCTCAGGCTTTTCAACATTTTCTTCTTCTTTTTTTTAATCTTACCATTTGCCCTCTCTGTTGACATTAGTCTTAGAAAATTCTGTATAAGATTATCAAGAACATTTTTATATATGAGTTCTGCCAACTTCACTTTGTAGTCCTGAAGGTATATATTTTATACGTAAAAGTGCTTAGAAATAGCTGATGCATCTCTTTTTTTTTCAAGATGATGCTAAAAGTCTCATCTAATTTAATGGACAGAATAGTTCTTTACAAGTTATGTTATAAAAATATTCATTAACATTGATGGAGAGTGCTACTCAGAAAGCAAAAAATGTGTCAGTAAAGCTTATTAAGATTCAAAGGCTCAAATACTGCATCACAAGAGCTTAAAAACTCCAGTGAAATTCAACTGCAATAGTTCTATTAAAATTACATTTCAAAAATAAAATTTGCTATAAATGTGACTTGTGTCTAAGTAACAATTTGGTTTTTGTTGTTTTAAAACATGTAAAAAAATTTTCACTTTGAAAGTGACATTTTCAAAATGACCCTCATTCTACGTGGGCTAATAAGAACTTAAAATGGTCTTGCTAATTAGCCCTTGAACCTATAGCATAGCATGCTATTTAAAATTATGTTACATTAAGATATTTTTCTTAGGCTCTAAAAATGTTTCAGGATTTCTATTTGTGATGAACCATAGAGTCCTCCTAAGATCCATCAAAAATAAGATTTTGAAAAATTTTTGACAACTTACTATGCATTTATTTTTTTTTAATGTACTTTTAATGTTTCCACCATTATCTGAATGTCACTACTCACTAATTGAACACATCTCAATATTTTAGACCAAATAAGTTGAAATGATAATGTTACATATAAGACTAAGTGGTAAATGTTTTATTGCTCTTGGAGAAAAATTGTAAATTTTTTTGCTATGTGTTAAAAACTTTGATATGGATTAAAATGTTATTTTATGGAATTTTTTATGTCAATGTCAATTCTGTCTGTCATAGTGATATGAATTTTATTTTCAAAAGGTATAAAACACTAAAATTTTGCAAAAATCTAATATGATAAAAGAGTAATATGCAAATTAACCATCACTCTGAGACACCTAAGCCACGCCCACCAGCCAATCAGAGTGGTTATATGCAAATTAACCCAGCCAAGATGGCGGCCAGCAGCCAAGGAGCTAGAGCAATCAGGAGGCTTCCGTTGCACCAGCGATGGAGTTAGAACTGCCTGCCTAGGCCAGCCAGGCCTTTGCTCAAGGCAACAATGTTTCATTATAGAAGCCATGGAGCTGAAGCAAACAGGAGGCTTCATTGCCTGGCTAGGCCTCTGCTCAAGACAACAAAGTTTCAATTATAGAAGATAAATAAACCCCAGAACCTGCTTCCTGCCAGCCTTGCTGGGACAGTGGGAGCTGTGGGCAGCCTGAAAACGGCCCTCAGCCCCTCACCCAGGCTTGCCAGGCACCCCAGTAGGTACCTGAACCCTGATGGGGCTGTGGGCAGCCTGAAAACAACCCTCAGCCCCTCATCCAGGCTGGCCAGACAGGCCAGCAGGTGGACATTCCCTGAGGGGTTCCAGACTGTGAGAGGGCACAGGCTGGGCTGAGGGACCCCCCTGAGTGCAGAAATTTTTGTGCACTGGGCCTCTAGTAATAAATAATTAAGAATTAAACTAGAATGATATATTGTAAAGACATTACATCTTAAAAAGTCAGAGTCAAACACTCTTCACTGTACTTATCTTATCAGTGGGGCAAACTCTACGTCCTCACTTATTGCTTGTGGGAATGGGCTCCTTGTGATATCCCAAGCAAAATAATTTCTGAGACTCCCATGGGAGGATGAGATATTGCATAAATATTTTGGACTGTGGAATCAACCCTTGAGTTCCTAAAGTTTCATTCCCCTTTATTCCTACAAGGAAGAAGTATAGCTGTGATTTCAGCAGACTTAGAATGGGAGTTAGTGTCCACAGTTTTTGCTCCATGTTGAAGCAGTCTCCAGTCCCACATTATGCTAGTCCCACATCCATTCCCAATCGAAGTCCATCAGTCCTGTCCATGCGGGATACACAGGACCACATAGCTATGGATGGAACATGGACAGGAACAAAGCCAGGGGAACCAGAGAGCCAAGAAAGCCACAAGTCAAAAGAGCTAACCCGTTTGTTTGGGGATTATATATCCCCAAATTTTCGTAGGCTTGTGCCTCCTCCAACCAATGATTTCTGCTCCCAGGTGTGACTGACAGGCACCTCCCCTAGTCACCCCACCTTCACTGCACATTCATCCACCTCTCCTTCCTTGGATCTCTTCTTCCAGTGATCTGTGGGGATTGGGCTGGTGGTTCCCTGGAGAGTGTGAAAATGCAGCTTCTTTGTGAAGCTGCCCAAACGGCAATGCCTATTATTTCTAGTCTTCCCTTTTGCTCCTTTCCCTATTAATAAATAACTAATTACAGTGGTATTATTTATAGTTAGCAAACTAATAATAATTTGATAATTAGTAGACTTTCTCAAATTCTGCAGAAAATGGTGAGGAACACATTTTAAAATATTGGATTAGATCTCATATCGTAACAATAAATCTTTCTCCTCAAAAATTAATTGTTCATGAGGGACTCAAAATGTCAAATCTTTATTAACAAACATATTTGAGAGAAAGTAAAATCTTTCTCTACATATTCAATTACTATATTTTTTATCTGTAATCACTTATAACCCTTCAGTGCCCTTTTCCAAAGAAATTTATTTTAGTTTGTTTAGTTTTCTCATCTAAACATTTTGCAACTGTAAGTAAGTAACTAAAAAGGTTAATCAAGTAAATGGCATTACGGTGAATTTGTGTTTCCCACAGTTTTTAGGTCATTTAATTTTAAGTAAGTTCATTTAAAGGTCATTTTAATTTTAACTAAACACAAACCAATCATATTTTTTAAATTCTCTGGTAATCAAGTTCTTATTTGAGTGCTGAGTTAAAGAAAAATTAAGATGTCAGGGTAGTTCTTTTAAAGCTAAGGCCAGTTTCTCTCAACCAAGGCCATAAAATATGAAATTATGTTAAAAGGAAAAGAAAATAAATATAACAAAGGACACTGAGAGGGAATTTTCCAAGTGTTCCACACTAACAGATATCTGATGGTCTTACTTCTATGCTAGTTTTTTCCCGCAAGTGTACAATTACTGTTAATATTACATGAATATTTATTTTTTATTTTAACATATTTTTATTGATTTAAGAAAGGAAGAGGAGAGAGAGATAGAAACATCAATGATGAGAGAGAATCATTGATAGGCTGCCTCCTGCACATCCCCCACGGGGGATCCAGCCTGCAACCGAGGCATGTGCCCTTGAAGGGAATTGAAACTGGAACCCTTCAGTCTACAGGCCAACTCTCTATTCACTGAGCCAAACCACCTAGGGCATTACATGAATATTTTAAAAATCTGATCTGGTTAATAACAGCAGAAGACGATGTATCTAAAGCAAAAACAGAGGGAGAACTGTGCCTTTCCCACAGTGAAAGAAAACAAAACATGGACAACAGCAACAAGTCTTCCTGTCTGTTCCTCGAACGCATGGGAGCATGTCTTTAGAACCCTACTTTCTCACAGACAGATGGTATCCTTTTCACTTATTCTCTGACTTCATACTTGAGCTCGCATCCTATTAAGTTGGCATTAAAGACTATATCATTTTTATTGTCATCCCTTTAAATAAAATATACTGTCTTAGTCTGTTCAGCCTGCATTAAAAAATACTGCAGACTCTGTGACTTAAAGAGACATTAATTTTCTCCCAGCTCTAGAGGCTGGGAAATCTAATATGAAGGTTTCCAGGGGGTTAAATTTCTGGTGGCAGCTCTCTTCCTAATATGTTGAATCTGAGAGAGGGAGAGAGAGAGAGAAAGAGAGAGAGAGAGAGAGAGAGAGAGAGAGAGAGAGAGAGAGAGAGAGAGATCTTTGTTATCTCTTCTGTAAGAGTGAAAATCATCACCTCCTATTTACTCTAAAAGCAAAACAGATTCCATCAGATTAGGGCCCCACACTTATGACCTCATTTAATTTTAATTACTTTCCTGCCTTCAAATACAGTCACACTGAGTGGTTAAGGCCTCTATATATGGCTTGGAGGAGGCCCGGGGTGGGGGGATAGTTCAGTCCAAATATTTAAATTTTAAAATCACCAGGAAAGATAATCGCCACATAAATTCTTCTTCAACTCCCTTGGGCCTTATTTTCCAAATGTTTTCATTTATAATATTATTTCAACAAATATGCAAGTAAAGACTATGTCCTTAATACTACAGAGGATACAGAGAAAAAAATTAAACTGATTTTCCTGTTTACTTGGGACTGATACTGTAGTATTATTTGTGGCTAACAACATGCATTTTGGTGTCCAACAACAATAAGTTTGCATACATATTCCAGATGTGTGAGTGTGGGCAAATTGCTTAATCTGGGTAAGCCTGTTTCCTCTCTGTAAAATTGAGAGTAATGATAGCATCTGTTCAGAAACTGATGAAGAGAATTCCGTGGGGCCAAGCCCTGAGTGAGATCAGCATGGTTTCTAGCTGTGTGTGTGTGTGTGTGTGTGTGTGTGTGTGTGTGTGTGTGTGAGAGAGAGAGAGAGAGAGAGAGAGAGAGAGAGAGAGAGAGAGAGAGAGAGAGAGAGAGAGAGAGAGAGAGAGAGAGAGAGAGAATAGGCAATATTGTGTTTTTGTTTTTGTTTTCTTAAATAGCTTGTCAGACTAGTATTAAGAATGATAGTATCAAAATATTTGCAATGGGTAAGGGTAACTTAAAAAGATATTTCACCATTTCCAGCTCAATAGAATTTTGCTTAAATCATTCAAAGGAATTTATATTCAATTTTTATTTTTGTATTTGTAGCATCTCATGCTGATATTTTTTAAAAAGCATGAGGGAATCATCCTTCATATGTAGTTTGTCATATCACTGTCTGTTCTCATATCCCTCCAAACTATTATGTTTTGTGGAGAGGAATTGGAGACTATTCTTTGCAGACATAACTCTTAGTCTCCGCTCAGTATTGTCAACCCTTATTGAATCTTCCTTCATTGAACTTATTAATTAACAATTTAACAGATTATATTTTCATCTTCTGAGTCTGCCCACATTTTCCACAAAGCTCCTTGATCACAGTGTAAAAAAACCCAGACCACAGACTGAGACTAGAATTTGAGAATCACTGCTTCATCCCAGGGTGCACTGTTCTTGCTTAGAATTCATCACTGTCTCCTCTCCCTGGAGCTGCCTCACTGACTGGCAGTTTGTTATCTACGATGACACTTAGCTATGTATCTTCCACACTTGCACATCTTGCACTTTTGCATTTTTAAAAAATTATTTCCTTCTCCAATTATATTACCCTTGTCTTATCTTTAGTGCATTTTGTTCTCTGTGTTTTTATACTCATGGAATTCACTTTAAATTGTCAGCATATCCTCTGAGTTTTAAGCGACTTCCTTGTTCTCTCTGGCTCTTTAATGTTGTCTAAAGAGTCAGTGAGTACATTTGATATTCTATCATCTCAATTTCAGAGTTCCTTCTATTAAATTATTCACAGCTCAACACTGACCACACACTTATAGTAAGACTTAAATTAATACAACGATTATCCTGGCTATCTTCAACTGCTACAGTCTGAAATTTGAGCTCATGTTTTTACCTAAAGACGTCTTAAAATTTTTCAGTGGCTCCATAACATCTAACAAATCAAGTCCAGTTTACTTTTTCTAATATTTTCCATTGTCCATTATTTAACCACCACATGTTCAGATTTATTTTTCTCTACTATAATAACCTGTGAAAAGTGGACCATGTCATGCTTATAATGGGAAGAGGAGAACTGGAATAGATGGAGTCTGGGGTTTCTTTTTTCAATCTTACATTCATTCACCTACCCAATATGAAATGACTATGGGCTGGACATTTTACAGGTGCTGGAGACACAATACTATAAGGAGATTATGATGCTTGTTTTGGAGATAAATAATTACACACGTGTGATAGACTTATATAATATGACAAGGGTAACCAGAAAGTTTAACTTAGGGTATTAAATGTGAATAGAAGTTAATTGGAGAGGAGAAGAGAATAGCAAGTACAGAAAGAAGGAATGTAGTGGACAAAGGATTAATGAAAAAATCATAAAATAAACCCTTTATAAAACTGATGAAAATTTTGAATGTACAATACAAGAGTGTGATAAGATGTTATAGGAGAGGTCAGCTAATGAAATGCTTTGTGAGCTAAGTGTGATTTTATAATGTAAAGTAAGCATATACATGGATTTTTGTGCCATATACTGAAATTGGTCGTACAAAAAGAAAACCTTGTTTGGTGAAGGATAAATTTTAGTTTGATGAAATTGAAATAAAGATTCAACATCGTTTCCACATGGAAATGGCAAGTACTTTATTTGCTATAAAATTCTGGTACTTGCTCAGGATTAGAGATAAATTTTTGGAACTCATTGCATAAATCTGTGTGGTAATATGGTAATGGTCGTGATGCCCTCAAGCATAACAACCTATCAGCAGGAGGCTGCATGCGTGCAGGTGCGGGTGGGTGGGGACTTGTAGCATTGGGGACTTATGTGAGGATACCGTTTCTGTCCCCAGCACCGGGCCCAGGGACCTCAGACTCAGGATCCCGGAGGCTCATGTCCCCAATCCTGGCACTGGGCCCAGGGATGTGAGACTCGTGGAAGCCTACCTCTTTGGGGCAATTGATCACGTGGCTCCGGCATAGTGACAGGGAACAGGCCAGGGTGGGGGACCCCCCCCAAGTGCAAGAATTTCATGCACTGGGCCACTAGTATGCTAATAAAAGCCACACTACTGGAGTAGGTGTCACAGTGAGGTTGGCAATCTGAGACTGAAAAATTCTTTCAAGGTCCAGGACTCATAATGCTTCTTTATTTTGTTAGACATAACCACTATGTTGGATGCTATGGTGTCCATCAGATGCCTATCACTGAAGAATTTGTTTTCATAGTTGTTAGTGAACTATCTGGACACAGTTGTCCCCTTACTGGGTGGGTTGCCAAAGCTATAAACAGCTGCTTCTCCCAAAGTCTCATGATCTCCTATTATTACCTACAGCCAGTAATTGATCAATACAGGGGTATAAAGCCAGACCACTTCAACCCATCATGGGACTATACTGAGGGGCAAGTCTAGCTCCATAGATCTCATGAAATTTCTAGAGGCCATTATGAGAACTCACCTCAGTTCAACTTCTTCCTCCATCCAAACCTGTTTTCTCCTCCTACATTCCACTGTGGCTGACTCAAAAGGCACAAAGAGTTAATGATCTTGCATGTCAAACTTCCTTTCAGTATCTCTGTTGGGGAACTCAACCAGTGGCAGCCGCCCTTCACAAAAATTTCTTAAGGTCCATGGTGGCCTTATCAGTTGCAACCATGATGTACAAATTCCAACCAGCAAAAATGAAGGGGGAAAAAAAGATGAGTTTAATTTATATTTCGGTAATTGCAAAAGTGTTGCATGCTTATATCCCATTTTCCAGAACTTAGTTTCAAAATTATACCTGTCTGAAAACCAGATTTACAAAGGTAATATTTATTGTCCATATGCCTAGATAAAATAATTTATGTAATAATTTTCTTCCTTCCTTTATGATGAGAAGCTATCTTAGGCACTGGTTAGTCATCTGAGCATGTCAGAGCATTCAATCAGGAATCTAAAGAGGAGATAGAAAATGAGAAGAATACATTCTTTTAACCATGGTTAAGTCCTCTTATTTCTCCACAAAAAAATGTAACAATGTTCTATCCATGTTCTATTTGGCTAAGAATTTCCTGATGTGGAGGGCTATTTTTTTCTTTTGCTTGTTTCAAAAATAAATGATTTTATTGGGTACAGATTATTTTTTACAAATTGCAGTGATAAGTTTAATTCAATATACTTGTACTGATTTTATGCTGTGATCACGTGCTCTGCTAGGCACTATAATAGATGAAAAAGGTTTGCGTAAATGACATTAGAACACAGTTCACTTTGAACTCTTGCATTTGCCATTATCAAAAAAGAGACAATATTTTCCTCAGGATATTTATTGCTATGCATGCTTATGTCTATGCCTTATCTTGCATGTCAAACTTCATTTCAGTATCTCTATTGGAGATATCTATGCCTAAGCTGTGCTCTGTCCCATGTGAGGCAAAATTCTAGTTGAAGAGATATATAAACATATGAAGAGGTAACAAACAAGGATGATAAATTGATGGCACATAGGCACTGAACCTCATATGATGAATAGGAACTTGTAAAAATCTAAATTTGCATACTTGTCATGCCACAATGATGCCATGCCAAAATATGTCCAGGTCTCTGCATGAATGTCCATTCTCATTTGAAAGTATAGTTAGGTATATGCCAGCTGCTCTTATTGATCTACAATTTGTGATTTTAACAAAATATTTTAAAATGTATTTACATATCAGCCATTATTTTCTAACATACCACTAACTCAACATCATGAATCCAGATTGTCATGACATACATACATGTAATACGATCAATCACCAATTATATTTATTACCTCCTCTCTATCAATTCTCAGAATGCTAGACAACTTTTTTCAAACATTATTTCCATTGGATTTTGGATCCTTCTGGTCCTTGATGTGATTTGATCTCATGAAATTCTGCTTTCACTATTATATTTTTTACTCTTTTGTCCATGGGCCACCACTTGCTAGATATTGTCTTTGACAGAATAGGGCTGTAATCTGCAGATGCCCACAAAGTTACTAATTCTTAGGGATTTGTGAAAGAAATAAGGTGACAGTTCTTAGTGTGGGAGCTCAAGCTCTGTTTTCTAAGGATTTGTAAAAGTGTGATTTTCTGACACTATATACTCCTTTTAGCATGCAAGTTCCCAAATATTAAAGGTTTTCCTGACAATTTCCTTTTCATGCACCAAGTAAGGGGAAAACACATTAAATCTCACGTTATAGATGTGTGCCTCACATGTTGTGTAGACTGAGTAATGAACACCTAAAAGTATCCACAATCCTAATACATGAAACTTGTGAATGTTACATGAATTTTTTTTATTTTTTTAAAAAGGACTTTGCAAATAAAATTAAGTTAAGACATTGAGATAGGAGGATTTTTCTAAATTATCCAGGTGGGTCCTAAATACCATCACATGCATCCTTATAAAAAGAGATGTTTGCATCAGACTATGGAAGAAGAAAGCCGTGTGAGCAAGCAGAGGGAGTCAGAGTCAGTGAGAGCTTTGCCTCTGACTTTGAAGATGGAGGAAGGGTCCATGACTCAAGGAATGCAACACTAGAAGCTAGACAAGGAGAGGAAACAGATTCTATGTCAGTGTCTCCAGGGTGAGTGTGGCCTAGTGGATATCTTGGTTCCAGCCTGCTGAAATGGGTTTTGGGGTTCTCACTTCCAAAACTTAAGAGAATATATCTACTCTAATAAAAGCATAATATTGAAATTGACCATTTCTTTGGGATGCCTAAGCCACGCCCACCAGCCAATCAGAGTGGCTGTATGCAAATCAGCCAAGATGGAGGCTGGCAGCAAAACTTCAGGAGGCAGGTGCAGTGCAGGCAGCAGGGTGAGTGGGACAAATGGGGCAGATGATAGGCCGGGGTGTGTGGGGTAGGCGGGGTGCAATGGGTCGGTGGCGGGTGGTGTGTGTGAGGTGGGCGGGGCATGATGGGCAGGTGGCAGGCCACAGGTTGGGCGGGTGCAGGCCAGGCTGAGGGACTCCTGAGTACACAATATATTGTGCACCAGGCTCCTAGTTTGTATTATATTAAGCCATGAAGTTTGTGGTCATTTGTTATAGAGACCATAGAAACTATATAAAAAAATGTGTGCTTATCATAATCAGCCTCTGTGATCTTGTCTTTGTGGGTCATAGGATATTAAGAAAATACATTTTTATTTTGGTTTCAAATGAAATCAATTACCTGTTTTTGTTTGTTGCCTTAGTTTTTCAGATGATTCTCACCTAAAACTTTGAAAAAGAATTCTCATATATACTCCGGACATCTAACTAGTATCCTATATAATAAAAGGCTACTATGCAAATTGACCAAATGGTGGAACAACTAGTTGCTATGATGCACACTGATCACCAGGGGGCAGATGCTCAGTGTAGGAGCTGGCCTCTGGTGATCAGTGCACTCTTCACAGGGGGAGTGCCACTCAGCCAGAAGCCCTGAGCTGGGTTCACAGCTGGCAAGTGCAGCAGCAGTGGCAGGAGCCTCTCCCACCTCCAAAACAGTGTTAAGGATGTCTGACTGCTGGTTTAGGCTCACTCCTCCAAGGATATCCCCCGAGGACTCCCAGATTGTGAGAGGGCACAGGCCAGGCTGAGGGGCCCCCAGCCATATGCACATTGGGGGTGACCAGGCTGGCAGGGGAGGGCTATTAGAGGTGACCAGGCAGGCAGGCAGAGGCACTTAGGGGAGATCAGGAAGGCAGGGGATCAGTTAGGGGCATTAGGCAGGCAGGCAGGTGAGTAGTTAGGAGCCAGTGGTCCTGTATTGTGAGGATCAGGCCTAAAGTGGCAGTTGTACATCCCCCGATGTACAACTGGAGTCCCATATTGGAGAGGGTGCAAGCTGGGCTGAGGGACTCCCACCCTGTGTGCATGAGTTTTGTGCACTGGGCCTCTAGTATCAAGTAATTCTACATTGAAGCTCTAAACAAAATAATCATGATTGCACAAGGACAATATATCTGTGATTCCAGCACAAACAAATTAGGTGCTATTCCCTTCTATCTCATCTCATTCGTTCTTTTACCTGATTTTCATTGTAGGTGTTTCATAAACATGTGTTTTGCTGAAGAGCTAGAGTAAGTGTAGATTCATTTGAAATTTTTAAAAATCTTGGGCTTATGTTTTCCTGGTACTTTTATAGAATTCCCAATTCACACCCACACACAAAATCGATGACACAAGAAGCAAAATTATGTTGCTTTTTCTCATTTTAAAATGATTTTCTTTTCCAACTAGACATGGGTACCATTATTAGACAATCAAACAGGCAAAACATAACTCTCATATTGAAGCTTAAAATAAATAGAACTAAAATAAGTAGAAAAATTAAACTGAGTTTTTAAAAGTCAACTTGTTACACATGTAACTTTCAGTATGCAGTAGAGTCACTGAAACACTAATTGATGATAAGTCATTTAATGATTGACTTATTGCCTTCATTGAACTTCAGTATAGATTATGTTAACCTCTATTAAAAATCTTTTTCCATTTAACATGTTATGATGACAGAAATCCTTTACTGGCCCATTTGAGGATCCATTTAGTTTTTCTTAATTTTACCATTAACTGCTTAGTTAGCACAACAAATGAATATCTAATAATTTATTATGATAGTGAAATATGAGCCTTTTTAATTTTAGAAGATTGAAGTGATTAAAAACTATATTCTTAGCTAAAAGCTCTTTAGACAAAAAGCTAACTATTAGTTTTCTTCTTGATTCCCTAATACACTTCCTCGCATGTCCATGCCATTTTTTTTTCTTCTCAGTATTCCACCATCACATTCTATCAGCTACCTTTCTGAAAACATTCTACTCAATAGCTTTAGATGCCTACCCACATTTCCTATGGACCCTTTTCTTATTTATTAGTTTGCTTATGGTTGCTAATATGAAGATGTGATTTCTGATCTCATTTACTTGTGACTGAAGGAACACAATCCATTCTCCATCGCTACCCAAATTCTAGGTTTCCTTATTTTTTCTCCATTAGTTCTTTACCTGTGTTTCTAAGTATGCTCCAGTTTGTCCTACCTTAGAAGTCTTTTTTTTTTTTTTAGTTCTGACTTTTTAAACATATCCCTTTTTTTTCTTCCTCTTTTGAAAGTGCAGAATACCTTGTTACTTCACTGATTCGTCATCTACTCACTATTCAAGCCCTTGAAATCCGGTTTATGTTTGGATCATTTCTTATCTGTATGGCCATTTCTCGTTCCTTGACTGACTCTGAATTATCTTAGAATTCTTCTCTGTTCCATGTAAACCTTTATCACTGAGATTAAATTAAATAATATATGAGTTTAAATAAAGTCACATATGTGACAAAACTATAACTATAAACTACAAAATCTAATCTAAGAGTAATACGCAAATTAACCCTCACTGTTACACCCACAAGCCATGCCCACCAACCAATCAGGAGCAAATATGCAAATTAACTCAACTAAGATGGCAAGGCCACGGAGTTGGAGTTGACCCAGGCAATGGAGGAAGCCAGGGCCCTGTGGGCCCTGAGCTCTACTCAAGGCTACAAAGTTTCAATTATAGAAGATAAATAAACCCCAGACACCTGTTTCCAGCCAGGCATCCCAGTAGAGACCTGAACCCTGGAGGGGCTGTGGGCAGCCTGAAATGGCCCTCTGCCCCTCACCCAGGCTGGCCAGGCACCCCAGTAGGGACCCGAATGCTGGAGGGGTTGTGGGCAGCCTGAAATGGCCCTCTGCCCCTCACCCAGGCTGGCCAGGCACCCAAGTAGGGACCTGAACCCTAAAGGGGCTGTGGGCATCCTGAAACAGCCATCAGCCCTCACCCAGGCTGGTCAGGCATGCCAGCAAGTGGACATCCTCTGAGGGTTCCCAAATTGTGAAAGGGCACAGGGCAGGCTGAGGGATCCCCCCCAAGTGCACAAATTTTTGTGCACTGGGCCTCTAGTAAATATATAAAAGTAACAAATCGTTGTAGCATATTATATTTATAACAATTATTATTAACAATATTTTATTATTATTTCCATTCTCAGTTTAAATCTCTCATCTGCTAGATGAATTATAAATATCTATTTTGATTTCTGTGTTAGGATTTAGTCATTTTTATTTTCAGATATATTTCCATTTGGACAATACACCTTTTGATATTTCAAACATAACATGTAAGACTTTTTCTCATCTCCACCATTTCTTAGGGGAACGATATGAAACAGCATTTGCTTTCTCTGGTTTCTCCCTTTCTACCAATAGAAATCCTCCCAGACACAAAACTTAAATGTCAGCATTTCCTTGGACTTAATTGCAAGAACTCTAGACCCAGAACACAAGAGCTTGAATTCTAGCTTTGCTAGTTATTATTTTATTTTGTGATCCTGAGAAATGTATTTATTGTCTTTGTACCTTAGTTTCTGCATCTCAAAACTTGGGTTAATAATAAAAAAGTTATCACACATAGTTGTTCTGTGAATTAAAATATATAAAACTTAGGAAAGTGTACAGCATGCATGAACAATATATGAGTTCATTATTACCATGTTCTTTCTTTCTCAGTTACGCATTCACAATCCTGATGATTTTCATTAGTAGGTTTTTGTTCTTACAAAAATAAAACTGAGTCTAATTTCAGAAAATCTGGACCTACCTCGTCCCAATTCCAAAGCTCTGGATTTTGTGTCAAATCACTTAACTTTAAAGAAAGTTAGTTTTATTTTAAAATGTACAGGCATTTTTAAATTACATTTTGTGTTTATTTATTTTTGTTAATATTGTTCTTAACTTTTTAAACAGTTATTACCATGTAGTTTAGGTTTAGAGACCATGGAATAATCTTGGGGTCTCAGCCATGTCAACTAAGATTAAGTAATTGCAGGTGAATTATTTAATTTACTTGAGCTCCTCTTTCCCCTTTTCTAAAATGGTGCCAGGACAGTATCTTTCTTGTAACACTGTCAGAATGAGTAATGAGTCAGTCAAACACTTATAACAGTGTCAGGCACATAGTAAATGTGCTTGTGGTTTTTATTATAATAAACGCATGCTATTTTTCCTCTAATTTATTTCCAGTATATGTTAAAAGAGGTTTGTTAAATCAACAAAATGTGCCAGATAGAAATCAAATCAGATCTGGATAAAATTTGCACATAAATTTTTTTTCTTCTTGAATCGCTTGTGATTTGATTTTATGTTTTAACTAGAGACCCGGTGCATGAGTTCATGCACTGGTGGGGTCTAGCTGGCCTGCTCTAATTGGGGCTGATCAGGCCTGGTCAGCGGAGGGGTGCCTGCAGGAGGTCAGCCGGCCCCACCCCTGATGGGGGGGGAGGTCGATTGGGAGTGGGGTTTTCCAGGGAGAGGGGCTGCAGGCCATTGGGGGGGGGGGGCAATGGAGCCCTGATCAGGCTGGTTGGCTTCTGCAGTGTGCGTCATGGTAACTGGTCATTCTGGTTGTTGCATTTGTTCCCTCATTCTGGTCCCTGGGCTTTTATATACATAAATAATATACAGCACTTTCAGGATATTTTTCCAATGACATCAGGGTTTATGTAAAAATAAATAAATAAAGACATGCATTTAATTTTTAGAATAAATACCATATTGATGACTGCTTTCAGCATTGTCAATGTTTTTAATGTAGAATATGTGGAATAATGTAGAAAATATTATAATTATTATTTTAATACTAGGGGCCCGGTGCACAAAAAATTGTGCATCAGGAGATGCCTCAGCTTGGTCTGTGCCCTCTGGCAGTCTGGGACCCCTCTGGGGATGTTCACCTGCTGGCATGCCTGGTCAGCCTGGGTGAGGGGCTAATTGCTGTTTGCAGGCTGGCCAAACCCCTCAGTGTGGAGCCTCACCTCATTGGGATGTTTCCAGTCTGGGTGATGGGCTGAGGGCTGTTTTCAGGCTGCCCACAGCTTCAGGGTTTGGGTCCCTACTGGGGTGCCTGGGCAGCCTGGGTGAGGACATGAGGGGTTTTTAGGCTGCCCACAGTCCCTTCAGGGTTCGAGTCCCTGCAGGGGTACCTGGCCAGCCTGGGTGAGGGGCTGATGGCTGTTTGCAGGCTGGCCAAGCCTCCCAGTGTGGATCCACACTCCATTGGGGTGTGGCCAGCCTGGGTGATAGGCTGAGGGCCATTTTCAGGCTGCCCACAGCCCCTTAAGGTTTTGGGTCCCTACTGGGGTACCTGGCCAGCCTGGGTGAGGGGCTGATGGCTGTTTGCAGGCTAGCCAAGCCCCCCAGTGGGATCCCTCACCCCATTGGGGTGTAGCCAGCCTGGGTGTGGGCCTGAGGATTGTTTTCAGGCTTTCAGACTGCCCACAGCTCCCATTGACCCAATGTCTCAGCAAGGCTGGCTGGAAGCAGGTTCCTGGGGTTTATTGATTTTCTATAATTGATACACTGTTCCTTTAAGTCAAGGCCTAGGCAGGTAACAAAGCCTCCTATCTGTTTCAGCTCCATGGCTTCTATAATTGAAAGAATGTTGCCTTAGTTAGAGGCTCAGCTGGCCTAGGCAGGCAGTTTCCTCCATTGCTGGTGCAACGGAAGCCTGCTGTTTGCTTCAGTTCTGAGGCTTCTATAATTGAAACAATGTTGCAACTATGTTGTTTCCTGTAGCACAGAGAGGCCCAGCCCGCCAGCAGTTTACTCCTGGAGCAAAGGAAGCCTCTGTTTACTCTAACTCCGTGACTGCCGGCCTCCATCTTGGCTGGGTTAATTTGCATACAGCCACTCTGATTGGCTGGTGGGCATGGCTTAGGCATCCCAAAGAAATGGTCAATTTCAATATTACTCTTTTATTAGATTAGGTAAATGAAAAGTTAATTGCTTCAATATACCTGAAATTATTATAATATGATTTCATGGCAATCAAGTAATTTATTGCTTTCCCAATATTTTTTCTAAGTTAGAAATAATATTGTATAAGTTATTGATAGTTCAGTATGTTAGAAATATATCATGTGTTTGACATAAAAGATTAAAAATGTCACATTTAAATTTAAAAATTATTTTAATGAATTGGTCAGTTTTTAATTGCTATCTCAACTTGCCTCTAAATCATTTTTAATTCTTATTATACAAGCTTATTAAATGTTATATATTAGTTTAATTTTTTTCTCATTTATCATGTATCAGAATCTCCCCCCACCCCCAAATTTATTTGTTTAGGTCATCCTATATCATTCTTGTACAGAATAATCAAATAATTAATCAAATTATTTTCCAATGTTTGCTTAGTATTAAAAATTTATTTATTTATTTATTTACTTATTAAATCCAAAAAATGATGCTACTATAATTACCAGCAAATATTTTCTCTTCCTGGACTAGTTGAAAAAATATACATATAATACTTTTTGGTATTTTTTTAATATATATTTTTTAATTGATTTCAGAGAAGAAGGGAGAGGGGAGAAAGAGAGAGAAATATAAATGATGAGAGAGAATAATTGATCAGCTGCCTTCTGTATGCCCAACCTTGGAGACTGAGTCCACAACCAGGCATATGCCTTGACTGGAATCGAACTGTGACTTTCTGGCTCATATGTCTATACTCAACCTTTGAGTAACACTGCTTGGGCTACTTTTTCCTTTTTTCCTTGCATTTGTTTTCTTTTATACCCAAGAATTTAAAAGAAATTTTGATATTGTCATATTATGCACTACTAAATTACAAAAAAGAAAGTTCTTATCAAGGAAACATCTGACTTAACAGACCCTTAGAATTTTGACTCTTGCAAATCTATATCATCTTACCAATTTAGTCTATGAATACTCATGAGTATTTGCATATGCAAATAAAAGTACAAGGATCTATGCAATTCAACAAAGCAGTGGCTGCTTAGAAAATTAAGTAATTTGGAGGTATATATGATATTGATAATGATTATGTGGTCATTCAGAGGTTTTTTAATGCTAAGATTATTAATAATATTTTCAATATAGCTTTTTCTTAACAAATATTCCCTGCAAGGCAAAAACTATTATTCTGGGTTTTTTATGTTAAAAATTAAGTGATGATAGGTTCCCAATAAAAGGCACCAACATTCCTTATAGAAAAATCGTTCTGTATTTGCCTTTGGAACAACATATTGTAAAGTAGAAGACAAGTATGCAATATGTTGTCCCAAAAGCAAGAAATAGTTCAAATTCTGATGCCAATGTGTGAAAATGGAAAGAATCTCTTTAAAGTGTGTTTCCATGGGCCAAATACAGGATAGATTGTGTTTTTAAAAGTATATAGAAAGCAAGACATTTGAAAATGATCAACGGTAATGGAATTTAAACATTTGAATAGCAAAAGTTTCCAAAGATCCTTTATAATGTTTTAACAAAGAAAGGAGAAGGGCAAAAGAGAGACCTCCTCTTCACTAAACAATGAAAGCTACTATGCAGAGAAAGAACGATAGAATTGGAAAGGTCACACTGCCTTGCCACCGTGATGCAATACTCATCCATGAAGCAAAACACGTAAAATTCCTTTGGAGAACAAGATATTTATAAGAAATTCACAGCATCTCAGGGTATCACTGTACAAATTACTTACTGATTGCAAAGATTTAAAAAATCATTTACAATGAAATAATCTGTGACCAACACCTTAAGGTTGCATCTATAACTTCAAATACATCTATATTTTCATATTATTGATACTCTGACATCTGGAGCCTGGCACTGATCAGGGAGGGACTGCCCATCCCAGGTTTAGCTAGTATTTCCTAGAAATAATAAACGACTTACCAAGAGTGCACCATTCATATGAAAACTCATCCGTAGCCCACACTGCCCTCCCCACACTTGCTTCACATTCTCCTTCCGTCATCTCCCCCCAGGGCCAGGTACCACACAGCTTGGGACGATCTGTATACCCAGAGCCCACAGACATGATTCAAACTAGCCAATCTAAGCCTACTCACTTAGCTCACCTATTCCTTCTCTAGGGAAGCACAACAACGGACCTTGCCATGGGTTCCCCATCCCTGCTGCCTCCTTACTGATCCAGGGTCTTCCTCATGTGCTATGTAAGGTCTCCTCACCTTGGCAACTGTGGCTAACAAACTAGTTTTCAGTGATAATTCCCTCCTGATCTGTTGGCCCCATCATACCTGAATAATAACAACACTGACATTTTACAACGGTTGGCACATTGAGCAGGATGGTTAGGCCCCAGAGTGGAAAGATATACCACTGGACTGCTCCTGGTTTGACTGAGACTCAGTGGGCTTTTAGAAGTAGATTTGTCTTTTGGATTGTGTTGTGATTTTACATTTTGGACAAGAACGAGAACGTTAATTCTCTTTTCTTATGGATAGAGCCTTGCATAGTAGAGATTACATGAACGCAATTTACAAATTGTAAAGTTCCACAAACTATATTCTTACATCACATGAGGGAAAAACAAAGTTGATGTGTAAAACACAGTCAATATGCAAATATTAAAAACTAAGTATAATTATGATTAATAAGACCGTTAAAAATCACCATCTGATGTACAAATGTTTCAAACCCCAATGCACCATAGCTATCTGGTCAATGTGGTCATTATCTCCATTTGATAGATGAAAAAACCTGAGACCTAGAGTTGCTAAGTCACTTTCCAAGGTAGTATAATACTTACAATTTGGTTTGAATTCAGTATCCATTATCTTAACCATGATGCCATACTGCCTGCCTGCCTGCCTGCCTAAACCCAAACGTGTTTGCCATGGTTACCAATAACAAAAAGGTGATGCCTGACTGGTGTGGCTCAGTGGTTGAGCATCAACCTATAAACCGGGAGGTCAGGGTTCGATTCCCACTCAGGGCACATGCCCGGGTTGCAGGCCTGCAGGAGGCGGCCTATCAATGATTCTCTCCATAAATGATATTTCTATCTCTCCCTCTCCATCCCATATATTTTTTAAAATATATATTAAAAAAATAAAGTCCTGACTGGTTTGGCTCAGTGGATAAAGCATTGGGCTGCGGACTCAAGGGTCCCAGGTTCAATTCTGGTCAAGGGCATGGACCTTGGTTGCGGGCACATCCTCAGTGGGGAGTGTGCAAGAGGCAGCTGATCGATGTTTCTCTCTCATTGATGCTTCTAACTCTCTATCCCTCTCCCTTCCTCTCTGTAAAAAATCAATAAAATATATTTTAAAAAAATAAGGAGGTGATTATCTCCTGGGAACCGTTAACTGCAGTGAACACTGCATGGTGTGGCACGTGCTAGATAAATGCACTGACAGCAGCTCCGGTCAGCATGCAACCGAGCCAGAGGGCAACGTGGACTGGGCTAGCAAGGGAGAAGTGGCAACAGAAGTGGGGATTGATAAACTTTGGATAAGAAGTAATTTTTATAAAGTGAAGGAGAGAGGAAAGGGCACCCCAGAAATAAAGATGAGAACGTAGGAACGTGGAAAGTTGTAGTTAGGCGCCAGCCGGTAGAGACAAGGATTTTTACGTCTAGGAATTGTGGGAGAAGGATTTGGAAATACAGTTGAGGAGCCGATTGCTACTGGTGTGAGGGTACAAATGTGGATGTGATATTGCGGAAAATGGAAGAATGGTTGAAAGGAGTGAGAGTAAGCAAGTAGTACTTAGGGAATTGATCTGATAGTTTTGAAGTGCCTTTTGAGCAGGTGTACAGGGAAGGCCTAGTGCCTAGAAATCATTGGTAAAAGGGGTGATTCAATATAAACATGCTGATGGAAGCAGGTATTGAAAGGAAACATGGATGCTTTACAAAATGTATCAACTGTTCAGCAGAAGCTGTTAAAATTTGTGTCAAAGGAAAGTGAGTTTTTAAAAATAGCTTTTGAGATTAACTAAATGGAAGAATGTGGTACTATTGAAAGAAGCAAGATTCTCCATATCTACTGTGAAAAGTGGGCTGATACACAGTGCAAATTATGTTTGAGTTGAAGGAAGAAATAACTACTGGTCATAATAAGAATAATAAGAATCAAGGAGGAGTTTTGCATGCTCGTCACTAGAACTTCTGGAAATTCTTTTCATCTTCTTTTTTCTCTTTTTTCCTTTCCATCCTTCTTCTCTTTTCTTCATTTCCATATTTTTCTCCTTTTATCTCTCTTTTTCATCCTCACCATTTAAAAATTTATTTATTTAAAAACATAAATAGTCATTAAACATGTATTCTGTAAGTTTTTTCTTTAATTATTATTTCTTTTGAGGTCAGTAACAATCTTACAAGTTACCTGAACACTGGGATAATGTATTTGAGTTTCAGACCATGAAGTCTGCTTGTTCAACCTGATAAACTACCACTTCATTTACATAGATGATGAAAATAGCTTCATTATGAAGAGAAATTAGAAATAAATATAAGTCTTAATTGGTGCAATAAATAAGCCTATATAATCAAAACTGTCTATGGTATAAAGTTTATTACAATCCTACATCAAAAATGAAAGTGTGTGTGGGTGGGTGTGATGTGTGTATGTGCATTTGGTAAATGCTTAGGACCCCAAAGCCAATCACCGCGTTATGAATCAATCCTTCCTGACAGCTGAGACTCAGGCTTGATGGCAATTTGAACTTATTTCCGCCATGTGGAATAAGATGAGCAATTTAAACTCACATTTTCTTGTTAAGCCTTTCCCCTCTCCCCCAATTAATAACATCCTTTCATTCCATTTTGTAAGGTTGCTTGATGTTTTTCCCTTACTATGCTTCTTGAGATTTAATCACTACCATTGTGAATAACATATGTTTCTCCTTGTCTTTCTTCAGGGTAAAACGTTTTAATGCGTGCTGTAGTGCATATAAACTTTCCTCACTGGTGCCTAACATTATAGAAATTAGAATTGTGTCTAGTTCATGTTCCAGTAAATTGAATTACCTTATCAGCTGAAGAGTTACTTATTCATTAATGTTGCGAAGAAAGCTGAAGGGCTTAGGTGATGGCAGCCTGAAGGTGATTGGAGAAGGACATGTGATTTAAGCCTTGCAAGATTACAGAAAAGATGCTGTGCTTTTAAAGTGACTGAATTATTTTTGTATGAATAAATATTGATATACATTTTCTTTCCCCTGTAGTTTGCTCTCTGTTGCCTCAAAGTGTTTTGGCTATTCTGGGTTCGCCATATCTGGGAACTGATATTTTCCAGCGTTAAAAAGATAAGGGCCACAGGTAACTTCCAGAAAACTCCATCCCCAGGGTGATAAGGAAACCAAAGAAGCCCATGAGGTTAGATTTGGTGTGAAAGTAGCAGCAAGAATAATAGTGTCTGAATGAAGTCAGCAAATAGGAAAGGGAACTGTTCCAATGAAACCTGAATGGGCTCGGTGGTTGTATTGACCTACAAACCAAGTGGTCACTATTCGATCCCCAGTCAGGGCACATGCCCAGGTTGTGGGCTTGATCCCCAGTGCGAGAGGTGGCTAATCAATGATTCTCTCTCATCACTGATGTTTCTAACCTCTCCCTCTCCCTTCTTCTCTGAAATCAATAAAAAATATACTTTTTAAAAGAAGAAAACCCGAATGGATGGATTTGTGACTAAAAAGCAGACAGAATGAAGACAATCATGGGATTTCCATATCAAGAGATTACTTCAGGGTTAAGTGATCCCAACAACATCCCGGCTCTGGGGACGGACCCCAGAGCAAGTGAAGGAAAGTCTTCAACCCCAGTGTGGTGGGCACTCAAAATAGGAATCAAGCTGAATCACTGGGGAGGGAGGGGGGGAAGTCATTTCATTTGCACACTTGAACTTGGGTTTACATTCATATGTAAAGATTTCAAAAGGAAAACATTGATAAGCCATAAACTGACTTAGAGTTTAATTCTGTTTTCACTTTGTAACTCTGTGTGATTTTATTAATCTACCTCTTCCACCCTGCTACGTCCTCTCTCATATAAAAATAAATATATCACTTCACAGCATTTTAAAAAAATACCTATAAAACTAACAGTAACGGCAGCAGTGTTTTTAAACATAATAGTATAGCAATAATAGTAATAGAAAAAACAGCAGCAAGTGTAGCAAAGGGGACACAATGCCCCTGAACCATTGGAACAAGCCCTGTGCTATTTTCTCATGAATTGTGCTAGAAATTTTCTACGTATTAACTCATTTAATATCCACAGCAACTCTTAAGGCAGATAATATGTTATAATAATATGTAATTTTACCCCATTACGTAAATGAGAAAATTTAGGTTCGAAAGATTAAGTCACTTGCTCTTGCTACCCAGATCATACACTCTGGCTATAATTTCCATTCACAATTTGCTCTCCCAGGAACCACACATGACAAAAGGGGAAAAATTAGTCAGGCAGCAAATAATAGCTCTTTTCCTGACCTTTACCATGGTTCTCAAGTTTTAGAACATCAGAAATATCTAAAGGCCTAGTTGAGACATGAGTTGCTGGGTCCTCTCCCAGAGTTTCTGATTTAGTGCCACTGGTGGGGTGGAGGCCCAAAAAATTGTGTTTCTCACAAATTCCCAGATGACAATGTTGTTGTTCCAGGGATCACACTTTAGGTATTACTGTCCTGGATCAAATATGGGAAGAAATCTTATAAAGGTTATAAAGTGGCCAAATTGTTGGAAGTACAGGTGCCACTTATACTTAGGTAAGGGAAAAATATCATCAAATTTGAGGGTATCATTGACAAAATATCTCCTTAGTTCTGAAACTTCATCATCAGAAAGTTATTACTTTCCACTATTGTATTTTCTCTTGTTAAAATGGGATTAATATTTCTAGAAGGTACAGTATCTATTCATCCAGTATTATGGACACAAATGTAATACAGTGATGAATAATATGTGGTCACTGACTTTAAGAGGCTTAAGATCTGGAGATTAAACTAAAGCAATGCTTATTGATTTTATGCAAAAAAGACAAAAAGGTTATTCATGGCATAAAAGCAGAGCGTAGCAATTTTACTTCAGTCGGAGTATGCAGTGGGGAGTTGAAATGTTGAAAAGTCCTCCCTACCTTGTTTTGCTCAGTGGATAGAGCATCAGCCTAATGACTGAAGGGTCCTGGGTTAGATTCTGGTCAAGGGCACATGCCCAGGTTGTGGGCTCCATCCCTAGTAGGGGATGTGCAGGAGGCAGTTG
Organism: Murina feae; assembly: GCA_004026665.1. Classification (NCBI taxonomy): domain Eukaryota; kingdom Metazoa; phylum Chordata; class Mammalia; order Chiroptera; family Vespertilionidae; genus Murina; species Murina feae. The sequence continues at coordinate 1,693 of PVJC01013974.1, read as the reverse complement.
ATCAATGATTCTCTCTCATCACTGATGTTTATATCACTCTCTCCCTCTCCTTTCCTCTCTGAAATCAATAAAAATAAAAAATTAAATAAAAAGGAAACATTGAAAAATTGAATAGAGGAGTTAATGTGTTAGCTAAATGTTAAAGTCCAACTAGGTTTACATAAATCAGACAGAGCACAGGGGTCAGGTTCATAAAGTGTGGGATGCAGAGAAAGTCCCACAGTAGGTGGCTGAAGAGGAAGGCAGATATCAAATTAAGTCCTATAAACCCAACTGAAGCATTGGGACTTTATGTTGAACGCAAGAGTGAATGTCCAAATGTTTTTGAGAAGGTGTAAAATATCATCTGCTCTGTGGCTTTAGTCTGCTAACAATTTATAGGGTTTACTGACCAGGAATCTGATCAAGTTTAGTAAGATTAAATTTATGAATGAAATAATCCTGAGAACAGATGAATTCCTCAAATAAAGGGGCCATAATGTATATTCAGAGTGAATGAATTTAAAAGGTAGATAAAAAGTGAAATTAACAGAATTTTTTTGTTGTTAATAGCTTTTCACAGTGATAGTTATTGACTAAAGTAAGATGAATCAGTTTTTGACTAAGAAGATATCTAATCTAATAAAAGAATAATATGCAAATTGACCCTCACTCCATTATACCCACAAGCCACGCCCACCAACCAATCAGGAGCAGATATGCAAATTAACTCAACTAAGATGGCAGCAGTCACAGAGCTGGAGTTGCCCCAGGCAATGGAGGAAGCTAGAGCCCTGCGGGCCCTGAGCTCTACTCAAGACTACAAAGTTTCAATTATGGAAGATAAACAAACCCCAGATGCCTGCCAGGCTGGGACCTTGGGTGGCCAGGGGCAACCCAGACTTCAAGCAGGGGACCAAGGCAACAAAGTTTCAATTACAGAAGTTAAATAAATCCCAGATACCTGCTTCCAGCCAGGCACCCCAGTAGGGACCCAAACCCTGAAGGGCTGTGGGCAGCCTGAAACGGCCCTCTGCCCCTCACCCAGGCTGGCCAGGCACACCAGCAGATGGACATCTCCTGAGAGGTCCCAGACTGTGAGAGGGCACAGGCCAGGCTGAGGGACCCCCCCCCCCAGTGCACAAATTTTTGTGCACCACGCCATATATATATAGCAGCAAAAACCAAGGGTTCTGGCCAGAGTGAAAGCCTGGGTCCTGGGTGCTGGAGGAAAACCAGTGTTGGTAGCCAGGGGAAGGGAAGGCCTATTACAACAGGTCTCTTGTATATAAATAAAAGTGTAATATGCTAATTAGACTGGACATCCTTTTATGCAGACAAAGCCACAAGGGGTAGGGGCCGAGGCAGAGTTGGCCCTCTGGACTCTGCCAGTGCACAAGTCTCATGGCTGTGAACCTCACCTGCTAAGGCAATAACTTAGGACATTTACAGTGTTCTTCTGGTCTTTCCCATATCTCATGGGTTGCTATCATTTATTGCCTAATGTCCAATATTTAAAAACAAAACAAAACACCTTTTTCTATATTTTGTCTGATTTTTATGTTTTTCCATGACAGAGCAAATCCTTTCTGTTATTTTCTCTTGGCCACAAGTTAAAGTTCCCTAATCAGCTGATTTAGAACTTCTAAATTACATAGGGACATTTTGACATTTTGCCTTGAGATGACCTTTGTATAATATTTTGGGGGGGGGG
>PVJC01013973.1:7316-37305 GCA_004026665.1 Murina feae | reverse complement strand
GGGGCGGGTGGGGGGGGGTAAGGGCAGAGGGTGGGGTGGGAACTGGGAGGAGAGGAGCTATGGGGGGAAAAAAGAGGAACAACTGTAATAATATGAACAATAAAGATTATATATAAAAAAAGATATTTACCAAATGTTAGTCAAATATGAATTGCTGAGCCTATGTTGGTAGGGGGTTTAGGGGTGTAGGGGATTCCAAAACTGAAAAATTTATCTCCCTATAAACCATCTGTTCTTAAGACTCAGGTAAGTGGCTTAGAGCTCCTAGAAGAAGAGGGTGGGCATCCTGAAGCAAGGAGGTTCACAGGTGATGCATTTGACCTACAGGAGGTCCCCTTGGGACATGAAGGGGAGGTGGAGGCCCTTCAGGATGGAAGGGCAGAGGGCAGAGGGCGGAGGGGGAGGGGAAAGGAGAGGAGACTAATGAAGTGAAAGACAGGAATGGTGCAGTCTCTGGGCCATAGGGATCCAGAAGAAGGAAGGTGGGAGTTCTGAAATGTCTTATGGGGAGTGTAGGCTAAGCCAGTGGCCAGTGCCATAGCTGAGACCTTGAGGTTCCACAGCTCCAGAGAGAATCAACGTGGGACCATGGGTGCCTCGGCTTTTGCAGGAGGGCCAGACAAGCTCTAGTACAATTAGGGCGTCACTCAGAGGCCTATGAGGCCCCAAGCCTGGGTCAGAATTTTCTCTGTGAACAGAGAGCACACTCGAGTTAGGATACCTGGAGGAGAGGTGAATAAAGGAACTATCTCCAACATGTGTCTATTTTCTGCACGGGCTTGGGCTGGGAGGGTGGGAATGTATCTAAATGAAGACCTATACTTTAGCCTTTACATGAACTGGACATTCTAGTGGCCATCAGGAGCCTTCTTGCTACCTAAGAATGGCAAGAAGAGCCAACAACTTCCCAGATTTTTATTGGGCAGGGAAAACCCAATGCTACGAAATTCATTTGGGGGAATATCAGAAGACATGATCACTTGATTCTTCTAGACCATAAATCCCCTGGTGCCATGTGCTTGACACAAGGAGAATTCTAGGAGAGAATATACAAATAAGCTAACATTGCATTTACCACCTTTCTAGCTCGCTGAAGACCCCACCTGTATTTTGTCTTTTAACTTTCACTGTCTGCCTGGGAGGAAGTGCTCTGATCTTAGGGACAGGGAACCTGAGGATCACAGAGATTAAGCAATTTGCCAAAGTTTATCCATTGAGTAATTGTGCATCTGGGGTAAATCAAAATTCTTAACAGAATCCAGTTGAGGAAGGAAGTTGGGTGAATAGATAAACAAGACTGGCCACGAGGTGATAACTGTTGAGGGCTGGTGGTGGCAGATGGGGCTCATTATACTGTTCTCTCTACTTTTTATATTTAAAAATTCCCATAATAAAAAGTGGAAAATGTGTTGAACATGTGGTTTGGGGAGGACACGGAACAATCAGAAGGGACACAGCTTGTAAGTAACTGGAGTGCCCATCCCACTGTGCTCTGGCTGAGGACCAGCTCTCGGTGCAGTGGGGACTCAAACCCACAGTCCCCATCCAGCCTGGGGCCTTTACCATCACCCCCGATGACCCATCTTGCTGAAATGGCAAGAGAAGTTGCTCTGGGACAGACCCTTTCTTTCTTTGTTAAGAAATATGCTTTTATTGATCATTTTTAGAGAAAGAGGAAGGGAGAGAGATAAACATCAATTAGCTGCTTCCTGCATGCCTCCTCCTGGAGACTGAACCTGTAACCTGTGGCCGGGAATCAAACCAGTGACCTCTCAGTGCATGGGACACTCAACCAACTGAGCCACACCAGCTGGGTGGAGGAGAGACCCTTTCTTGTCCCCTATCCCTGTGACCTAATCCGCCTGGACTCCCCTCTCCTCTTTCTAGGGTTGTTGTACATTGGGGCAACAAGGAGGGTCTTTCCATGGACTTGACAGTTGGGAAAATCAGATTGGTCCCATGAAGAGTTAAACTCAGTGCGTGATCTCAGAGGAAAAATGTGTAAAGCGATACTGTAGAGGCAGAATGAATTCTGAGCTATTAGCGTAGGAACCAAAAGCTCATTTGTCTAATTAACAGGTTTCGAGGTCATACTTCTTTCTTCTCCATAAGTGCATATTCCTTTAAAAGTCATTAAAATATTCTATGGAACAGGATTTGATCACACACACTGAGCATCTTGTATCTCTGTGTGATTTTCAACCACTGACGTGTCTCTACAGTGACTCCTCTCAATAGTTAGGCACCAAAATTTATGAGTTTTATTTTTATTGACAAGAATTAGAATGCATTTAATATAATCCTTATAACACTGTCACAATAATTCTTTTGGACTCTGGCACACATTCCTAAATGTGAGGTAAAGAGATAGGATCAGAGTTGTCCTCAGTCACCTTGAGGAAGCTTTTGTACCATCCACCATTGACTTGCCGTGGGAAGTAAAAAGGCTAAGATTCACTGTTTAGATGCCCATTAACTGATTGTGGAGTTGAATTGAACACCAAATCTTGCAGTTTCTATTTAGAACAGAAATACAGAGATAATAAAATGAGTTCTTTTGAACAAAAGTCTGACCTGGAGCGGGTGGCACGTGTGAATGGGAGACAGATTACTCTCTTTGCTTGTAAACTTTCCCAGGAAAATCACCACCAAGAATCCTCTCAGTGGCACATCAAATGCCTGGGTTGTTAAAAGGTATTGATAATGATAAATCGGCCTTGGGTGAAAAGTTTATGGTTGGGGATAATTTTATTGATTTGGGTCTGGCTGGTCTCTTGAAAGCACAACATTATTTTCAGTGAATCGATTGTGTCTGGTTGGAGAAGGCTGTGCACTATGTTTGCCTTAAATTGTATTTAAATAATTGATCACAATTTGTATTTGTTAATGACCTTTAACTGAACTGTCATTGACTTAGGTTGGGCCATAGAGATCAATTTTGCAGGTGGCTCATTTGTCTTTGTGACTTTTCTAAGATACTGGTATTTTTCTCCATTTCAATCCTTTGTTGGGTGTGTAATTCAGAAACCAAGGATTCTGGCTTACTTTTGTGCATTAAAATGGAATTTTGATGAGAAGCATGCTCCCCCCTCCACAGTTCTGGAAAGTCCAAATGTGAAAATGTCCTTCTCCCTGTTAGGGTCAGATGTTGAAACTGGAGGCCAGGAAAGAAAAAGCAACACCAAGTATCTCAAATGGAGCCCATTCCCTTTGTCTCTCAAATCTGGGCCTCTGATTTCCATAACAAAGTCGGTTACTGCTGAATGTTCCCATCTCCAGAGCAGGTGATCCTGGGAGAGGAAGGTGATGGTGTTGATGGACAGGTCTCCAAAGCTGCTTACTGCAGGGGGGACTCCGGTCCAGGGGCTTTGATCTCCAGAAATCCCCATGACCCAAGTGTGGAGAACATTGTTATGGTCAGGGGTCAGCCTTTGGTCTGCTGGAAGTATGGAGTGCAAGTGTGCCCTCTCGGCTTGGACTAGCTGCTTTGGTTGGCTATGATGGCGGAGACATGCCCAATAGGTGATCACATGATCTGACTGCCCAGCAACCTCTACATCCAGTAAGGAGTCCCTGGGGAAGGGCAAGAGACAAACCCTGCTCTCCTCTTCCCAGCAGACACACACTACTGCTCATATCATGATCTTCTCTCCCAATGGTTAGCAGCAATCTCTGGCATTCCTTGGCGATATAGTTAAAATAAAGGCCAAGTGTGTATGTACCACTCCGAAAATCTGCTTCTATATATGGCATTCTCCCTGCATCTTCACATCCTCAACCCTCAGTGTGTATCTGTTTCTGTGTCCAACTTTCCCCTCTTCTACCAACACCAACAATAATGAATCAGGACCCACCCTAATGACCACATTTTACTGAGATTACTTGTGAAGAAAAATCCTGTTTCTCAATAAGGTCACGTGATGAGGTACTGGGAGTTAGGACTTCAACATCATCTCTTCTTGTTGTTGTTGCACATCTCAACCCATAACAAGGGAGAGATTGAAGAAAATGCTCAGGAGGTGGAAGTTCAGAGGTTGGGAGCAAGCCCTTTGGTGGGAATGGCCAGACTGAAGAAGGTCTACCACACCCAGCACACGATTTCCAAAGCCATCATGGCTGTTTCTGTCCTAGCCAGCTGGGAGGGAGGAAGGGAAAAGAGGATGACACTTAGAGAGACTTAAAGGGCCAGAACCAAAAAAAAGCGCACGCTTCCCACTGGCTAGAACCAGTCACCACCAGGGAGACTGGGAAACTGTTGGTGTGCCTGGGACAAAGAGAAAACCTATTTTGATGTTTGCCATATCCAGGAACAGAGTCGAGTGGAGAATATGTGCTCAAAAAATATTTGCTGAGTGAATGGGCCTAGTTATGGTCTTCAAAGAATCTGTCAAAAGTCATTGATATTTCTGCTCACAGTATCTACATCTCCCATCAGGCATGGAAACATTTCATTTAGCTCTTATTGTGTCCTCACTGTGTCCTGGGCACTAAGCTACATGTTAGAGATCTCTTCTTATTAACACCAGGTTCTGACCTTCAAGGCCTTACTGTGCATGTATCTGAAGGCATCCGCTATCTTTATATTGAACTAGCTGCATTTGCATGGGAGAGCTGGATAATATTATCTTCATGACCAGAGTTAGGTCCTCAATGGATTTATCTAAAATCCTTTAAACACAGAACCATATGCTAAAACCCTTGATGGAATATCAATCAAAAAATTTTTTTTCTGAGCTCTGCAGTCCTGATTGAAAATGCATCTGTGTGAGCAGGCTTTTTAGGAAAATTACATATCTTACATTGAAACAAGTAATCAAGTCTTCTCCACCCCTCCACAATACAAAGGCATAGACAACAGCTTATCCAAATGAAAAATAGAATGCTTCTTTTTTTCTAATGAGAACACAGGGCTAGATCAATTATAGACAAGTGTGAAAAGATATTGAGGTTTTCTCTTCTATTTTGGTGAATAGTTACATGAAAATACCCTACAGCCTTCTTGCTGCCTTGTGAGGATAAGAAATGGCTCCTGATGCATTTGAATGTAATCATGAGTACATCTGACAGTATCTGTTCCCACTTTCAGAAGGAAATCTATTCTCAGGAACAGTGAAGACATGAAATCTGAGATTCAGAAGGAGAGCGGGGCTTAGGTCGGAACCACGGACACCAGGGATAGTCTACGAGATCCCCACTACAGACACCCTTCAAGTTGGAAACACGCAACTTAATTTAACTAAGATCTGGAAGGATCATGGGTGAGAATTCCAGAATCTCTGATACCCTGATTCAGTCTTATAAAGATTCACATTTTCACTTTTCCCTGGCCTCTGTCTCAGAATACACAGCTGTCCATTGAATAGTTCAAATGTGGGAAGCAGTGTAGGACTTTCTATTAACTTTGGCGAGGACAAGGCAACACAAAACAGGGCATACATAGAAAATCCTTAGATCTACTCCTTACTGAAATAGAGTTTTTTCTCTTTCCCTTTAATTCAAAGAACCAGTTCAATTTTGTTCAAAGATTCTAAGTACCATCCTTCATTTTCATAACAAGGTCCCTCTTTGGCTGGAGGAGAAGGATGGGGCAGGGAGGGCGTGGAGTATTTCATGTATAAACTGGGTAATATTCTTGCATCCAGAATCCCTGCAGGCCAGAGTTGATCAGAAGCCCACTGTCAGAGCCTAGGGAGAGGACCCTCAGTGTTTTGACCAAACTCAAGTGGCCAGAACCAGGTAGCAGACATTTGGACGCAGAGTTATAATATAAATTATCAGCTAGAAAGACGAGGGAATGGACCCACAGTGAAACAAAGCTGAGAGTTGCAATGAACTGAGCCAGGAGTTGGCTTTCCTCGCAGATTTGCTTTGTTGAGGATCTTATGGCAGGTGGGAGGGTTGGCTCCATTTGAATGGCCAGGGACGGAGCACACAGCACCTGCCTATTGCTGGTCTCCTCCCCCAGGAGAGCAAGTGGGTAGAAATGAGACTAATATTCTCACTCCATGCCTAGACTTAAGAGGCACAGTATGGTTTTACCTGCCCCTCGTGCCATGAGGAGGACATACCCTAACCATCCTGGTGGTCTGAGGAAGACGAGAAACATGTGGAACAGAGCCAGACTCAATATGTAGCCTGGTGCTGTCTGAACAAGCTCAGCCCAGCTCAGTGGACCCCAGCCATTGTCCTTGCTATGCAGGAAGTTCCTAAACATTTGCCAGATCCAGGGCAAGAGTCCACACACATGCTCTCCTACCTGTGTGATTCATCCTTCACCTTGTTCAGACAGGAATCCCAGCATGATTGAACTAAGGTGCATGCATTCGTTTACTTGGATCACTTATTTATTTCCATGGGACCGGTGCTCATTAAAGGTGGAAGCTATTAAGGGGCCTGGCACATTCTCTAAAACAAGACACTAGCAGCATTTTGCATGTTTTCCACTGATACCCTAAGTGCTTAAGCATTGACAATAGGTGCTATTCATCAGGGTTTATTTGCTAATAGAATTTATTTCCATAGAAGCAACTAAGTCAGATATTGAAGTTTTTATGCCAGGAGCTCATCACCCCTAGTCTGAAGTTTTAGAAACAACTCTTTGTAATGATATCAAAGTTAATTGTTTTCAGGCAAATTGCACTACTTAACCCCTTTCTTCATCGCTTTCCGAAACAGCCAGGTCTACTAATGCAGGGTCATTACTTCACTAGCAGGGTCATTCAAAGGCATAAAATCAAGGTCAGCAAATAAATACAGGTTACTTTTGTATATACAGTTACATCATTGTTTTACTTTACATAGCTTTGACCAGTTTATAGATTATGTAAAATATAAAATTTATATCTTTCGATTTGAAATATTTCTAGGGTAGAATCATCAACAAATGTGTAAATAAATACAGTGTCTATCAAATTAGGTGGGATCTAAACCCTGATGCCTGGTTGGAGAGGACACAGGGAAACCAACCCTTTTATGCCCTGTTTGGGCCTGTAGGTTTTCATAGAGCTTCAGAGGATGATTTTGCTCAATGTACAAAAAATTTTGAAGCATGTAACATTTGAAAATTTTTACTTCTAGGAATTTGTTCCAGGTGAGAAAGCATGGATGTGCACAAATATTGAGCTAGGATGCACCAAATAATGAAAAAGTAAAAGCATGAAACATTTAATAGGTGGGGGTTTAAGTTAAATTATAGTAATCCACGAAATGGAGCGAGTGATCAATAAAAATAATTTAAAATATATAACGTCATGGGCATTTTCATAAAAATCTATTGGAAAAATAAGTTTCAAACACCATGATCTTACTTTTGGGAAAAAAATGATCTCTATCAAAGACTGATGCAGTATTTATTAAAATGTGAACAGTATTTGATCCTGTAGGATTCTAAAAGGTTTTAATGGCTTATATTGGTTTTTCTGAATTTTCTACCAAAAAAAATGATATTTTTATGTAATACAAACAAATTTCAATTGAATAATTTAATTTAAAATATGCATTCACAATGAAAACGCAGGGCTAACAGCCAGTGGAGACACCCCAGAGAAGGACTGGGCAATGAGAGGCTGTCTCCTGGTGCTTTAGACTTGGCATCTGTACATATGGATCTGTTGGGTCTCCTTGAAGTTAAAATATTGCCACTGAAAAATGTCTGATATTTAGAGGACTATGTGTATGGGTGAGTGCACATGCCCTGGAGTTGGCATTAATGTTTTAATTATGTAAAGAATTAATTTAGTTTAAATGCATCTTCTGCCCTTGGCATGTATGTGCTGGCTAAGTGCCAGCTAATTCATATTTTAAGACAACAAGGCTCAGTTTCCCAATGTGGAGGACAGGGCCGCATCTTCAAAGATGTAAACTTGTAACTTCAGAGATAAAAGCCATAGAACGTTGGGATGGCACAGGTTTTGATGTAACATTTATCTGAAAGTATTTGATTTGCATTTCAATTTAACTAAGAGATTTATATTCCTCCTCCTCCCTCCCCTCATTTTTTCTACTGATGGCCAAGGACAGGAACCACTCCCCATCTCCTACCAGCCAATACTCCAAAGACAGAGAGAAGAAAGAAATTTATTTGCCATAAATCTTTCAAACATAGAGAAAAGGGGGTTTGCTGTGTTTGGAGACATAACAAGAGCAGAGATGCCCATGCATTAATGGACAGTTTCAGGCAAGTCACAGCCTCACATAAGGGCAGGGGCCACAGGACAGGTGCATGCCCACCTACCCAGCTTAAGAATTTGCAATAGTTGAGCCTACATTAAAGGGACCTGCTGGGTCAGTAGATAGGATGCAGTGGAAAGGGAAGGGGGGTGTGGGGAGCCAGGGAGAGTTCTGCAGTAAACACAAGGCCCCTCACCATGGAGAGAGGGGGAGCTCCTGCTAGTAGCAGCATTCCTCAGCCACCTGTGAAGAAGTATTCTTACTGCTACAAAGAATGTGTAAACTTAAAATTCTGGTACATGTTGTCAAGTTACCTTGTAGGAAGTTTGAACCTATTAAGTGTTCACACCACAACTGAGCACTATTATTTTGTGAAAATCACTGGTTGATCTGATATGTCAAGCTCTTTTCATGTGAACTGCTTCTGTTCAATGCTTTTTCTAAAGTTCATAACCTTTGGCCAGCTTTATCTCCTGGTGGCTTATCCCTTTGAATTAATGATTTGTAAAAGTTTTTCATATAACAAGGATATTAACTTTTGTCATTTTTGTTATAATTTATCATTGACCTTTGTACTACTAACAGATATTTCGGCCATATGGAAGTCATTTTTTAATTATTTGATTGTCTTCAAATACATCTGTTGTTTTCCTTTAGGGTTTCTACCTTGGGAATTGTATTTGGAAATTCATTTGCATTCTAAAATTACAAAATTATTCATTTGAATTTACCCCCACTAGTTTCATTAAATGTGTGTGTGTGTGTGTGTGTATCTATATATATATCTATACTAGGTGGCCAGTGCACAAAAATTTGCGCACTCAGCCCGACCTGTGCCCTCTCACAGTCTGGGACCCCTCTGGGGATGTCCACCTGCTGGTGTGCCTGGTCAGCCTGGGTGAGGGGCTGATGGCTGTTTTCAGGCTGGCCAAGCCCACCAGTGTGGATCCTCACCCCATTGGGGTGTGGCCAGCCTGGGTGATGGGCTGAGGGCTATTTTCAGACTTTCTGGCTGCCCACAGCCCCTTCAAGTTTTGGGTCCCTACCTGGACAGCCTGGGTGAGGGGCTGATAGCTGTTTGCAAGCTGGCCAAGCTCCCCAGTGGGGTCCCTCACCCCATTGGGGTGTGGCCAGCCTGAGTGCAGGTCTGAGGGCCGTTTTTAGACTTTCAGGCTGCCCACAGTCCCTTCAGGTTTTGGGTCACTACTGGGGTACCTGGCCAGCCTAAGTGAGGGGCTGATGGCTGTTTGCAGGCTGACCAAGCCCCCCAGTGGCATCCCTCACCCTATTGGGGTGTGGCCAGTGTGGGTGATGGGCTGAGGGGTGTTTTCAGACTTTCAGGCTGCTCACAGCTCCCATTGACCCAATGTCCCAACAAGGCTGGCTGGAAGCAGGTTTCTGGAGTTTGTTTATCTTCTATAATTGATACACTGTTCCTTTAAGCCGAGGCCTAGGCAGATAACAAAACCTCCTCTCTGCTTCACCTTGTGGCTTCTATAATTGGGACACTGCTGCCCTTAGAAGTCAGGCCCGGCCTGCTGTTTGCTTCAGCCCCTGAGGCTTCTATGATTGAGAAATTGTTGCAAATATGTTGTTGCCTGGAGCCAGGAGAAACCCAGCCAGATCTGCTATCACTTTTAGTCCTGCTGCAAAGGAAACTGCTTGTTTACTCAGCTCCATGAGTGCTGGCCTCCATATTGGCTGGGATAATTTGCATACAGTTGCTCTGATTGGCTGGTGGGTGTGGCTTAGGTGTCCCGAAAGGATGGTTAATTTGCATATTATGATTTTATTAGGTTAGATCTATCTAAATATATATATATATTAGAGGCCCAGTGCACAAAAATTTGTGCACTTGTGGGGGGTGATCCCTCAGCCCAGCTTATGCCCTCTTGCAGTCTGGGAACCCTCAGAGGATGTCCACTTGCCAGTGGAGAGCAGACCTAAGCTGCAGTTGGACATCCTTAGCGCTGCTTAGGAGGCAGGAGAGGCTCCCACCACCACCGCTGTACTGGCAGCGGGCAGCCTAGGCTTGTGGCTGAGCAGAGCTCCCCTGTGGGAGTGCACTGACCACCAGGGGCAGCTCCTGCATTGAGCATCTGCCCCCTGGTGGTCAGTGTGTGTCATAGTGACCAGTCATTCCCAGTGGTTCTGCTGTTAGGGTCAATTTGCATATTATCCTTTTATTATATAGGAAATATATATATTTAAATACATATCTTTCCTATTCTTCCCAGGGCAAAATGAAACAAGTTATCACAGAAATAAAAAGGCACTAACATCACAACTCATGAGTCCATGGTATACGTGTCACAACCTAAGAGAGAGACCCTTACTTGTATACCATCTCAAATTCACTTCATATATATTTTGTTCTGCACAAACTTATTTCTCATATTACTTGGAAACTAGTAATAGTTTGTTGGAAAATTAAGCTCATGATTTGCACTTGAATGCCGAAGTGAAATAAAAATATACAATGAAACAGACCACTTAATTTTATGATTCCTGCATGGGAACTGCCACCTAAAAGAATTTGTCAGTCATGTATTCAAATACACCTCAAATACAGGAAAATAATGGGAAATGGAAGACCAACAAGAGCATCAGAACTTTCCTGGAAATGACTCATAAAAGGCTTCTAAAAAGATGTTTTTGGAATGGCTCTATCCTGTGACTAAGCTAGTTATAAAACCAGGCATAAAACGTACACAATCCAGGCGTTCTGGATCAACTGAGATGTAGATTTACTCTATTCAAAGGTTGGTCCCCCTGAAAATTATGCAGCAAGCATCATTATATACAGCAAACAACTCCAAGAAAATGCCACAAATGTTTATTTAGAGTATACAAGAATCATGACTTTAATGAGCCGAGTTCTGGAGCAAGTTTATTTAGGGATTAGATGATAATCTGTTTCTTACAAAAAATCCAAATCAAATTAAACATAAGGATCATTGGGCATAAAACACAAAATTTAGGTCAGTATTTTGTTAACTTTGAAAACTTAATATCATTCTTTTATTTTAAAAAGCCTTCCATGGAGACCTTCTAGAAACTTCTGAACCAATGAAGCATTTATTTTAAATTAATGAGAATATAATTAATAAACTTATAAGCTTATAATTTAATGTCATTGTTTTAGCTCTAGGTGTGTTCCCAAGAGGGTACCAGGTGTAGAAGTGATGTAGACAGTGGAGGTTAGGGTGGGTATTGGGTGAGCTAAGGTTGAGAACCAGGTTGTAAAGAAGTCTTGTCCCCAGCACACCTCTGCCAAAATTTCTGCTGAGTCATGTTAGGAGTGTTAAAATGATTAGGACCACAACTCCTCATATCTGAATGAACCTACTACTACCATTGTCCACTCACAAGAAAAATCTGGTGGTTAGCTTTCACGATAGCCTCTCTTACTTTCACACCACTCAATTAGTTTTACCTCCTCAGTATCTCGTAAATATGCATTATCCTCATTATCACCATTGTGATTACTTCAGTCAGGTATTCATAAGTTCTCACCTGCCTTATTATGAAAGGCCACCAGTTAAAAATGGGAAATGATTTGAATAAACACTTCACCAAAGAAGATAGACAATAAGCACATGAAAAGATGCTCCACATCACCAGTCTTCAGGAAAACAAAAATTAAACCATGACAAGCCCTGGCTGGTGTGGCAAAGTTGGTTAGAGCATCATCCTGTACACCAAAAGGTTGATCACCAGTTGGGGGGCTTGTGGGAGGCAACCCATTGATGTTTCACTTACACATGGATGTTTTTCTCCCTCTTTCCCTCTCTTCATCTTTCTCTCAAAATCAATAAAAGCATGTCCTCAAGTGAGGATTAAAAAAAAAAAGACAAGATACCACTTCACACACTAGCTAAAATGAAAAATACTGACAGCACCAAATGTGGAGCAACTAGAACTCTGATATATGGCTGGTGGGAGCGTGCAACAGTTATAACTACTTTGTCAGTTTCTTATGAATTTAAACATAAACTTGCCCCATCTCAGCAAATCCTCTCCCAGGTATTTACCTGAGAGAACTAAAAATATCTGTCTACAAGAAGCCTTAAACAAGAATATTCATAGAAATTCTATTATAGCCAAAAACTGGGGGGAAATCCAAACGTTCATTAGCAAGAGAAATGACAAACATATTATTGTTTATTCATTCAATGGTATCTCACTCAACAATGGAAAAAATAACTACTGATGAATTATGGAGACATCTGCTGAGAAAGAATTCAGGCAGTAACACACTATATAGTTTCATTATGTAAAGTTCAGTTGCAGACAAAACTAACCTATAGTGCAAGGAAGGCATCAGATGGTGGCTGCCACTGAGAGTAAGGGTTGATTAGAATGGAATGCAGAGAAACTTACTAGGGTTTTGAAATGATTTTCTGTCTTGTTTGTGTGTCAAAACTTACAGAACCAAACACTCAGGATCTGTGCATCTTTGTATATTTCACTAAAAATAAAAGCATTTACACAGAACACATATCTAATCTAATAAAAGAGTAATATGCAAATTAACTATCACTCTGAGACACCTAAGCCATGCCCACCAGCCAAGCCACTCCCACCAGCCAATCAGAGCGGCTGTATGCAAATTAACCCAGCCAAGATGGCAGCCGGCAGCCATGGAGCTAGAGCAAACAGGAGGCTTCATTGCCTGACTAGGCTTCTGCTCAAAGCAACAAAGTTTCAATTATAGAAGATAACTAAACCCCAGAAACCTGATTCCAGCCAGCATCAGTGGGACGTTGGGTCAATGGGAGCTGTGGGCAGCCTGAAAATGGCCCTCAGTCCCTCACCTAGGCTGGCCACACCCCCATGGGGTAAGGGTTCCCACTAGGGTGCTTGGCCAGCCTGCAAATAGCCATCATCCCCTCACCCAGGCTGGTCAGGCATGCAAGCAGGTGGACATCCCCCAAGGGGTCCCAGACTGAAAGGGCACGGGCCGGGCTGAGGGAACCTCCCACATCCCCAAGTGCACAAATCATTGTGCACCGGGCCCTAGTATTTCTATGTTTTGGTGATTTTGCTCTATATTTAGTGAATGTTTACAAACTGCAGGATCAGGTTTCTCAGAAGTAGAAGACTTTTTATTTTTATCAGGTAATATCACTTCTTTTCCATGGATTCTGATCTCTTCCACAGAAATCCCAGTTGCCCCTGAATTTTTTCACATTTCCCAGGTTTGAATTTTGCCCTTTTCATTTGTTTGTTGAGAGGACCTCTCATTTAGTTCTCCCATCACCGATGCTGGCTCTTCTCTTCATGGCTTCCGAGTGCACATTTTAATTTTGAAATTTTATCTAGCGTCTCTAATAACATTCCCTCCATGTAGACGGCTTCCTTCCTATAGCTCCTGCTGATGTGGGAATTAAAAACACAGGCTTTGGAATTTGACAGGCCAGTTTGCCAATCTAGGTTCCAGCTGTTCTCGTATTACTTCAGGCAAGTTCATTTACTTTAATAAACCTCTTTTCTTCATCTGTGAAGTGAGAGTCGTAGTTGTAACAACTTCATGGTGTGGTAACAATTCTGTGAGCTAAGGTTGAACAGCCAGCACAGCTCTAGGATGAAGTGCTGAATAAATAAATACCAACCTCATCATCGTGGTCACCAGCAGAACCATCATCTTCACCATCGCTGTGCCTGTCTTCCTTTGGACAAACACATTTTGGTTTCAAGCTATTAACCATCCACTCGTAAGTGTTTTGTACTCCGGCCGACATGGGGTAGACAGCCAATAAACATCTGTTGAAGAAATAGATAAATTTGTTCCTTCAATTACCATGTACTCTAATGTCATACTGTCAAATCTCATGTTTTGGTTGTCAGTGAACCAGTTAATGGATGCAACATCTACTCTCAGATCAGGTTTTAAAATAATGACTCAGTTACTTTACCCAGAAAAATATCATTACAATATGAGCAGACTTAGAACTACTATACTACGACCCATTTTTAGTTAGCAATTTTGATGTTCAGACCATGGTGTGGTTACTTGTGGTCTCCGAGTTTGTAAGGCCATCATGTGGGCCTCTCCTGAGCTTGTCACGTTTAGTACGTGGCCACTTCTTCGTCCATACAGCTAATAACAGTCTCTGTAAATCTAATTTCCACGGGTAGGAGATCTATTTCTTTTCTTCGGCTGCTTTTAGGAGCTTTTATTTTTTCACTGGATTTTCTGTAATTTCACTATAATCTGACATACAGTTGATCTCTTTTTATTTAGTGAGCTTGAGATTCATTATGTTTTTGGTAAGTGAGGATTCATATTCTCACTAATCCTGGAAAGTTTTGAGCCATTGTTTCTTAAAATAATTCTCTTTTCCATTCTCTCTATGCTAGAATTAACATCCTACCCCTAACACATTTATACTTTCTCACTCCCCACTTTGTATTTCTTCACCTCTTTCATATTTTCTATCTTTTTGCTTCTCTGTGTTAAATATTGGCCAGTGTCTTCAAATGTGCTTTTCAGTTCTTTCTTCAACTGTGTTTAATCTACTTATAACCCATCTACTGAGTTTTATATTTTACTAATTATAATTTTATTTGTAAAGTGTGATTATTTAAAAAATATTCCTGGAAATTTTAATCATCCCATGTGAGTGATCATTTTTATTCTTTCACTCTTCCAATAAAAATAGTCATATTCTGGTCTATGTGTGATAAATCCAGTAACTGAAGTGTTTTGGGGAACTAATTCTGTTGTTTTTGCTTTCACTGATAGTGGCTTCTTTCTTTGCGAGTTTTGTAATTAATTTTGAATTCCTATTCATCTGCTGCAATCAGAGGCAGTCCCAGAGAGTATGCTAAGGATGCTTTTGTCCACAAAGAACTTGCTTCTGCCGGGAGCCCCGCGTCGCCATGCTGGACCTGCCACACTCCCTCCCAGTCCCAAGCTCCTTGCACCTTCTCCTGGTGGGCTGCCCTCCCTCACCTTACAGAGTGCGTTTCACTGACAAAAGCTGAGAACATGGAAAAAGCACCAGCTGGTCTCTGAACAAGCTTCCCCAGAGTGCTAGGTGCTATTAGTGTGTTTTCCACGGCTTTGCTGGATATGGAGCTCAGATGACTATGCGTCTTGGCTAGGACGGCATGATGAGTGGATTATTGTTTTCCAGAGAAAGCCGCACTCTCGGAACGGGACTGAGAGAAAGGAAAAAAGGCCATATGTATGATGAACAACACACACAAAAACATTCCTTACGGATGATGACACGTTAATGGGATGACTCATAAATTACTTTGATTCCAGCAATGTTACTGAGAGAAGCCAATACTCAGTGGAAAGTCCTAAATGTTTCAAGTACTGATTTTAAGAAAAGACGCTAAACTTTACATTATCTAACCCCTCAAGAGCATCTCAGAAACCTATAAATCATTTTCATCTCAGAGACAATGTGTATTTAAATCCAATCATGTCAGCGCCAACAATATGACAAGAGATGAAAATAACCTAATGTAATTTCTGTTTATGCTGAGTAGCTTGATCAAAAGGATCTTTTTTTTTTCTATTTGAATGATGAAAACAGTAAAGGTGAGAAATTTTAATAACAACCTTCATTTTGTTGTTGCTGTCGTTGTTATAATTAAAACCAATGAGTCACATCCAGGCCATGACCTTGGCAAAATCAAATCCACGCTGACTGAGTGAAGCCCAGGTCTGATCTCAGCTCTGCAGAGTCTCGTGTGACAGGAGCATGAGTTCTGAACTCTGGATCCCATTTTCTCAAATATGAAGAGTTTCTCTCTGGGGCTTTTCCCAGACCTGGAATTGCAAGATTTTTATAACATATACACATTGATTGTTGGAATACAAGAAGTAAAGATTGGTCCAAACCTTTTAATTTTATAGCCTATGAAATCCAGACTTTGAAAGGTGTGATGATTTAGTTGCTTAAAGTTATTCAACTAGTTGTTGAAGCTATTTTGTTAGGAAGGAAGGAAAGGAGAGAGAGAGGCGTAGGGGTGGGGGGGGGAGGAAGAGGAGTAACCTTATAAAGTTGAATTTCAAATATCATAGTAGAAGAGAAAGGGTCTTAACTCCAATTTGCAACTATTAATATACACTGAGTGGCCAGATAATTATGACCACCTGACGTTTGTAGGCAAATTAGCCGTACACTGCATGATATGGGAAATGGAAGCCAAAGGCCTGTTCGAACACCTTTGCTGTCTGCAGTTACCAAGATAAAACATCTCCAATTCGCACAGGCACCCAAGGATTGGGCAGTTGAGCATTAGAAAGAAGTCATGTGGTCTAGTTGCATCATGCAGATGGCAGAGTGAGAATTTGGCGGAAGCAGCATGAAAGCATGCACCCCACATGCGTGAGTACAACCCTTCAAGCTGATGGGAGCAGTGTGTTATGGTTTGGGGCATGTTTTGCTGGCATAATTTGGGCCCTTTAATTCGTGCGGAACAATGTCTGAATAGCACAACATACCTAAGTATCGTTGCTGATCAAGTTCATCCTATCATGTTGATGGTATATCCCAATGGAGAGGGCTTCTTCCAACAAGACAATGTGCCATGACACGGTGCTCCTATTGTGCAGGAGTGGTTTCAAGAACATGAGGGAGACTTTACCTTGCTTAGGTGGCCCCCACAATCACCAGATCTCAATCCAACTGAGCATTTGTGGGACAAAGTTAAAAGAGCCATCAGGCAGCTGATTCCTCAACCACCAAATCTCACAGAACTGGAGTGCTATTCATCAGGCATGGTGTCAGATTCCTCGAATCACCTTTCAACATCTCGTGGAGTCAATGCCAAGAAGAATCGCTGCAGCATTGAAGGCAAAAGGTGGCCCAGCGAAGTATTGATGGGGTGGTCATAATAATCTGGCCACTCATGTTCAAATATATTCCATATTCAAAGGCTGCTAAGTCGCATTGTTTACCCATATCTTCAGAAAAAAAAATCACTTCTACTGTCGTGGTAAACAACTTGCTTCCCTAATTATAATGGTCTGGCCCTCTAGAAACTTCAGCGAGAAACTACAGCTAATGTGCCTACAAATGTCAGGTGGTCATAATTATCTGGCCACTCAGTGTACATTATAAATATGCAACACATCCCAACCCTTTGTGTTCAATGATGTCTACAATTCAAGCTTCAATTTCTATAAAAATGCAGTTTAAAAAATTCCATGAGGTCATATTTAGGGATAAACTATAGCCCTCCTGCACTTGCAGACAAGTTGTTTCAAACTATATTAAATACCTAGACATGGTGATATAATTTTTCAGAATTTTTTTTGAGAAACTTTGAGCTAGAGAAGATGAGAGAAAAACATGAAATGGAGGAAGGGTTTTTATAGAAATAAATTCACCCAGAGTAGAAAGAACGTGAGTAAAAACAGAGGCAGGCTGTGGGGACTCTACACGGACAGCCTTTGTCTCAGGATTTCTGGTTCTTCCCAGCTAGGCATTCAAGCATCTCTCTCGGTTTCCACAATACTTCCCCTCTCTTACTTTTGTCACAAATCTCCTCCTGCCTCCAGAAATTCTTGATATTTGATTTACTCAAATTTGGCTCTTTCCATCTAATGACTGCCTGTATTTTTAGATCAATTACTCAAAAAATCTATAAAACTTTTATATTCCTTTCTATTTAACTGGCTTTAAATGACAAGAAAATGCATTGGAGTAAACACAGTCGCTGCAGGCACACATGTGGTGTCCATCTAACGTGCGTTCCCCTCTTCTTCCATCCAGACAGACTCTGTTCACAGAGCAATGGGCTCACTCACCGTCTCAGCTTCCTTTGCCACTAAGGGTGTCCATGTGACGTAGTTCTGGCCATGCCGTGGAAGCAAAAGCCTCTGGGGAGGGCTTACCTGATGTTGTAAACAAAGCTTTGGGAGATGAGTCCCTGTGTCTACAACCTGCCCATGTCCTGCCCAGATGACTGGGGAAGCACAGTAGCCACTTTTGTGATTATGAGGCTGAAAGGCACGAGAAAGATGATGAAGCAGGAAGATAAGAGTAGTTGGATCCCCAGGGACTTTGGGGAGCTGCCGTAATACCCTTGGATATCCTACCCACTATCTTCTAATTTCCACAAACAAACTCTCTTAAGTCACAGTTACACAGCTTTCCTTTTTGAGTCTGAGCAGAATTTCTGATATAAAAAGCCTGTTCTGTGTCATCATCATATTCTAAGCTGTTTTACAGATTACTGCACATGGTCAATTAGGTGTTATTTATAGCAGGGAGTGATGGCTGCAGGAAATTGGCATTCCCATGGTAGTTAAATGAATAATCTCAAAATACTTTGTAGTCTATGACTCTTCTTGGGAATCTTTTTCAAGTAAATAATCTGTATTATAGATAGTGCTTACGCATAAATATGTGTAGTTACACATAACCACTTACGTGACTAAGTCTTCAGAAATAAATGCTCAGCAATCTGTAATGATAAGACAATTTGGTGCTCCGTAGAGAGAAATAGTCTATAGCCATTAAGAATTGGTGTTTTTCAAAGATATTTTAATGGCAAAGAAAAATACATGTGTTATAGTAGTAAGCAAAATATGCAAGATCCAAGCTACCTTTTAACATGATAATAACTATGCTAAAATTCACTGAGCAAAGACTGAAAAGTTCATTGTCATTGGTTGTATGCTTGCTTTATATTTTGTCTTTAAAATTTTCCTAATTTTCAACAATGAGGAAAATCAAAGGTAAAAAGATGCGGGCTTTCTTCCCCCCCTTTTAAACAACTTTCCATTTCTTTTCCTTTTTTTCCCCTCCAATACTGCATCTACAACAAAAGTCCTTTAGGCTGGTCTTAAATAGAACAAGATAGGCTATTTTACAACACATTTGAGATGTTATAAAAACACAAACTATAGGAAGAGCCGAGTTCAAGTCCTACAAAATGTTTGCTTTTCAGCCTGACTTAAAATAGGCCTTCCTAGGTCTCAGGCCCTGGTCTGAGCCCCAGGCTCTTCTGTGGCTCCTTGAGAAGTCTGCATCCCGCCTGGTTTCACCTGGGTCCGTCTGTCTCCCCGGACATTCTCTCAGCAAAGCAGCTCTCCAGACCCCCGTCCGCTGGTCTGTCACTCATCGGGGGGCTTGTGCCATCCAGCCTGTCCCCTGGCTTTGGAAGCAATGACCTTCTCCTCCCTGTGCCAAGTTCTGGGTCAACTGCTTCAATGACGCCAGCCTCTAAGACTTTTCTTCCTCCCTCCTGGGGGCACATGTTCGTTGTTCATGTATTTTCCACCAGCACAGAGGGCTTAGGGTTCGTGGTTCTTCGTGGGACCATATCTAGAACGCCATTTCACACAGATTCAGAGCCGCCATCCCCGTAGACTGGACGGTGCGTGCAGTGACGGCTGGGAAAGGGTTTGCTCAGAACAGACTCAAGAGCGTTTACACAGGAACCCTGATGCGGCGTGATGAGACGTCCATGTGCCAGTCACACGTAGCAGCTACTGAGGTTTTCCTTCCCTCAACCTGATCAGAGATGAGATGCCACTGTGTTTAAAAATGTCAAGCCAGCCCTACTGGTGTGGCTCAGTTGTCCCATGTGCTAGGAGGTCGCTGGTTCAATTCTCCTCAGGGCACAGGCTCCACCCCTACTAGAGGGCGTGCAGGAGGCAACAGATGGATGTTTCTCTCTCATTGATGTTTCTATCTCTCCCTCTCCCGGCGTCTCTCTGAAATAAATAAAAGCATATTTTAAAAATAAATAAAATAAACACGTCAATCCAGGCACCGCACTTTTATTCATTAAGCAATTTTTCTAACTGACAACTCAGTCCTCAACTATTTACAAAAAAGAGCTTGGCCCTGACAAGTAAAAGGCATTCAACAAGGAGAATCATTTTAACAACAGGGAAGACAGCGAGGCTTAGATGCCAGTGCCTGGGGGCTGGTTGGCCTTAGAAGCAGGTTTGACTTTGTTATTCACTGGAAACTATCACTCTTAGTCCCTATCATGCCAACTCCAACTCTTCTCTTTCAGGTTCATAGTTGTGATGCAGGAAGTTGACCAGGACCACATGGGCCTAACTTTTGATCCACCAGCCTGCCCAGGTAGGCCCTAAACATGATACTCTCTGAGGCTTGTTCAGAAGGAAAACACAGCTGAGATGGGGAGGGATTTGCAGAGAAGCATGTTGCAATGTGGGCGAGAACCACTGCTACCTCTAAACAATTTGTTTCACCATTTGCCCAATCGATAGCTTTGGTATGCGGTTCTCAAAGTTTAAAAAAATAAGATGGGAGCAATGCAAGCATATCCACCACCCCCAGGTATCTGCCGTGCTCCATGCTTTGTGTCCTGGAAGCACTGGAGTTGAGGGGCTTCTGCAAGCACATGGTGTGGAGAGTGCGAGGACTCTGTGGTCACAGGAGCTCAGAGACATGAAGCTGAGGCATGTGAAAGTTCAGCACAGAGAGCTCAGCCTCTGATGGGAGTTGCACCTCCTTTCTGCAAACTCTCTCTACCTCTTTGTCTCAACGTCTTCTCAAGGGCCCATCTCTGATCAGAGATTGAGTAGCAGATGTCTGTAACCACAGAAACAGTGGCAGAATAATTAAACCACCAATAGAGGAAGTCCTGTCAAGTATTGATCCACAGTTAAAAAAACAATACCTAGGGGATGACCCATTTTTGTTTAGAGAATGTGGACAGGCGAATGACAGAAGACATTAAGCATTAAAATCTTGAGTAATTACCTTTAGGTGATGGCTTACATCTGATTTTTAAAATTGATCGGTATTTGTTTAAGTATGTACTAAACATTTAAAACACTTTTTTAAAAAAAGGAAAAAACAAACAAAAGAGGAAACGGTGATTCCAGATCACCACCGTCAATCTTTGCGCCAATGCACACCCCATTTTCAAGCAACTGTCTGGACGCCCTGACACTGAAAAGTCCTCCCAGGTCCAGAATCCGGTGTGTGTCCTTGGTTCAGGCCACCACACCCTGCAGGGAGCCGGGCACAGACAGGAAGCTGTCCCTGGAATCCTGGCTGCACCAAGAGCCAAGAGCGAAGCTCTGAGTCATGCTCACCCCTGGCTTTCCAGGCCCTGAGCTGACTGATAACCCCGACCTTTCCCGCGCCTCCCTTCCCTGCCTTCCTGGGACCGACCTTCAAGCTCCTTCTTGAAGGACTTTGGCAGAATCGACAGTGATCTCTGGCAGAATCTAGCTGAACGCCCACCTGTCGGTAAGTCAATGCTGGTCAAGCACAGAGCTTGCTCTGACAAGCCGACTAAAGAATCCGCACACCCACGACACCTCGGCACCGTCCCAGAAGGAGACCTGCCAGTTCTGGCAGACAGAGGACCTGCTTTCCTCTGAAACAACGTTTCTTTAAAAAGGAAAAAAAAATAATAGTCGTAGAGTCAATACCGGGTTCGTGTTCTCAACAAGATTCAAGCAAAACACACCTACTAAATGACAAGAAACCTCTCTTTAAAATGGTAAAATACGAATCAGGGGATGATGGTGTGAAATGGAAGCCCGATCGCTGAGCAGGAAGGTCAGTGAGTGGTCGCTGTGGAGAGGGAACCTGGACCAGCTCCTATGTAATGTCCAGCTTTGAGGCTGGTTTTATGAACGGCATGTGATGATTACCATCTGGTGACTTCACAAAAACACATCCTGCTCAGATCCCTGACCCATTTTGAGAGGAAAGCATGGCGTGAAGGCTGCTGCTTAGCAAAGCAACTTCTCTACAGTTTTTCTGAAACGTAACTCATCACCTCATCCCTCCTTCAGCGTGTCTCCCAGCAAGATGTGAAGGTGTGGCTATGCTATTTCATTGGGTTCTTTCCTTATTTGTTTTCTTGCTGACCAACTAGAAAGTGAACCTTCCCTGTCCGCCTGGCTCACTTATCTCACCCTGCCTGGCACCACTTGGACAGGGTAGAGGCTGGGTCAAGAAACCCTTGTGAAATGAACAAACCAAATGTTGCTTCTGCTTCTTCCTTATTCATGAGCATCACTCAGGTGAGATGCCAACTCTCTTCTCAGCATCACCTGGCCCTTGACACTCATTCAACTAGCTTACAAACAGGCCTGTGTTGGCGAAAGGGAAATGAAGGAGGCCATGGGATTTATAAACACCTACCTGTTCAGAGAATGGCCGTGAACTTGCAACAAGCTCTGCCTCCCAAAGGGTGCTCAGGTGTGGAAAGGAAGTCGGTCCGGGTCAGTGCAGTGGGTGAGAGGAGACACGCCAATGCCACCTTCTCCCACCTTTGATTCCCTCTCGACACCGGGCAACCAAGTTCTGCTGTGGAGAAATCCAATTATTTTAGTCTTGACAGACGAACATGTGAAAATAGATGTGTCAGTCATTTTCAAGATTTCCAGGGTGGCTGCCAAGTAACCAGCAGGACCACATGTGGGAACTGATGTGGGAAGTGGGCACCTGGTACTTTCCATTAACACGTTCCCATGTGGGGCCTACGTGCTGCCAACTGGGGCGACTTTATCTGTTTATATTACAACGCGTGCATTTCCCTTTTTTTGTTGTTGTTGCCAAAGAGAAAAACACTCAGAGTCCCTCTTGCTTCTGGTGCCTTGGTATTCATTTGAACAGGCATCTGCATTAGGAATATAGAATAGTCAAGTCCATAACTCACACTGGCCCTATAATTCATGTCTGTTCTTGTCATTCTTTACCAGAAAAAACTCCAGCCTCAGCCTGATAATCATCCTCTTCTCCTGCTACCAGTATCTGAATGCATAAAAATGTGGGTGGGTGCTGCTATTATCCCCATGTTACAGATGGGGACACCGAGGCTGGCAAGGCTAGGTGAATTGCCGTGGGTTTTGCAGCCGTAAGCGGTGGAGTCTGTCCCAAGGGCCCGCCGTCGCACTGTGCCTTGCTGGGGCTGGTGCACACACCATCTCTATCAGTCACTCAGGGGGAGTCTGAGCAAAAACAAAGAAACAAGCAAACAAAACAGGACACCCTGTCAAGTTTGAATGCCACATAAACAACAAATATGTTCGGTGTAAGCATGTCCTGTGGAATAGTTTCACTTGACAATTCTAGTTGTGTATCTGCAATTGCAGAGTAACTGAGCGTTCGGTAATTTACCTGTCCCCCGAGGTAAGAGAGGCCCTGTCCGTGGATTGCTCACTTGGGTGTCCAGAAGCCTGGGCGTTGGGATGATGTGGAATGGGAAGTGGAGGTCAGTGAAGACAGGTCAGTAGAAGCAGTCAGAAGCTTTGTCTCATCCTGGCCCCAGCCTGACTCCTGCAGAGAAGGGTCCACACCCACCTGCTCCTGCATCAGCCTCCAGGCTCAGAGTCACTGAGCTTCTGAACAGACTATTCTGCTGTGGCCAGAAGGGGGCGCTGTGGTGTCGGATGAGCATCCAAAACCGTGGAGACTTGGGTTCAAGTTCTCATTTTGTCCTTTTCTGTAAAATCCACGTGGAGAATGATGTCCGGTGAAAACATTTATTTGTAATAAGAAACCAAAAAGATGCCCCTCTGACGGCCCATCCCTGTCTGTCCCACCATGGAAAGTCAGGGCCAGAAAGAGTAAATGTCCAGGAATTCGGTATTATATTCAAGCTTAGTCCCTGTGCAACCTTTGGTGAAATTAGCTTGTGTCCCCAGCTGCAACCCTTTGATTTGCTGCTGTACCCGGGCTCCTGCCTGGAGCCTGCATTTGGAGTCCGCACAGGCATAGACCATGTGGTTACTAAGGCCGCATGGCTACTACGAGAGAACAGGTGAGCATACCAGCGAGTGAGGAGAGAGAGAGAGAGAGAGAGAGAGAGAGAGAGAGAGAGAGAGAGGAGAGGTTCTTTGTTCACCCGGACTTATGTATTCTCAGGCTTGGGAGGAACCAGAAGCTTTTTCAAAATAACCAGTTTCCCAAACTTCCACAGGGGCTGACCTGTATGTGCCTGATACATGCAGCTGCAAGGGCCCTCAGAGAGAGAAGCTACGAGGCTGAGCAGGTGTGCTCAGTCAGGTCGGGGAGGGCCACGTATGCTATATTTCAGTGTTATCCTTTGGTATGTTGGAGTCTCTGAAAGCATTGAGCATGCAGTGATGTTTTAAAGAGGTCATTCTGGCTGCCTGTGGAGAATCAGATGGAGAAGGGTCAGAGGGGACTCAGGGAGACCAGTCTGGGAGGCCATGCAATAGATCCAAAGAAGGATGGGCGTCTGTAACAGGGAAAACACCCGCACAGGAAACCAGGTTCATTCAGCCACCGTGTGTGGAGCGCCTCCTAGGGGTCACCTGCTGGACCAACAAGCCTGGGGATGGAAGAGGCCTGGGCCTGGGTGCCCATCTGTATGTACTCCAGGAGGCCTTGAGACCAGAAAGGGCTACAGAGGAAGAAGAAGGAGAGGCAGAGGCTCGGATGAGACTTCTCTCTGCCCCACCAACTGCCCTGCTCCTCTCACACAGGTAAGACAACAAACACACAGCCAGGACTGTGTGTCTGCAGTTGTCAACAACGAGGGGACCACGCACTCCAGACCGAATGATATCAAGATAAGCAACACTGCACTGCGCTGATGCACAGAACACTCGAAAATGATTCATTTTCACTCTTTTGAAACGTCATGTCAGCAAACGTTCTAAGGGCAGAACAAACCACATCCTGAGAGGAAGTGATAAGCTCAGAGGAGGAGTAGAATACCCCAGGCAACAGCCTCGCAGCGTGGAGGCCGTGAAGAAGAGGTGTTTTTACTTCGGAAATGCAGCTGAAAACAGAAAGACTGCAATGGCAACAGCGGAGCGACTATCTCTGTGTTCATCTCTAAAGGAAATATTTCCCGAGGCTGCGTGCAAATCCAAGATTTCCTGTGCACATGACCGTGTACAAGATCCTCAATGAGGAAGATGAGCGTTTTTAACTTCGTATTTTGAGATAATGGTAGATTCACCCACGGTTTTAAGAAATAACAAGAGGTTCTTTCATAGTTTCCCAAAACAGTAACATTTTGCATAAACAGTGTAGCATCCCAACCAGGAAATTGACAGTGATGTAAAGGTTCAATTTTGAGGACTCTTAAAGTGATATATTGTCACTTTCAAGTTATAAAAGTGCAAAATGTCTGTGTGTGTTTTTTAACCCAACTGAAATTAAATTACCAAATACCAGACAGGGAGAGAATCTTTATATTAATCTTAGCAAAGAGTTTAGGTCTATATAATCATCATGTTTCTGTTGATAAGAAAAAAATTAAGTGGTCTTTGAAAATATTTTGATGGTCTATAGAATTATAACCAAAATTACAAGAATGCAGCCATATGTAAGGAAATTTATGAGGCAACATTGGATGAGTTTACTTATTGAAATGAGGTTGTTTTGAGGTATATTATTTGGTTGTGTTCTTTTTAATCCTCACCCAAGGATATGTTGTTTTTTTAATTGATTTTGAGAGAGGGAGGGAGGTAGGGAGAGAGAGAGAGAGGAGAAACATCAATCTGTTGCCTCCCAGACATGCCCTGACTGTGGACTGAACCCAAAACCTGGGTATGTGGCCTGACTGGGAATTGAACCTGCAACCTTTTTTGTGCCTAGGACAATACTCCAAGCAACTGAGCCACCTGGACTGGGCTGACTGTATTCTTTTTAAAGTTCTCCACCATTATTTCTGATATCCAGGAGCTCACCAATGTCCCTCTAGTTACATTTAAAATACCTTGTGTCTTTACCCATTCATTCATTCAACAAATATATGTAGATCAACTGCTATTGGCCAATTATGTTTCTAGTGGTTATGAAAACAGAAGTGACTAAAAACAAAAAGCCTTTTGGGGAGCTGATATTTTAATCTGTCCCCATTTTCATTTCACCTGTAATTGCCTTGTTTAGGGTTCCAGAAGGGCCACTGTATGAGCTTCTGTCTCCATCAGACTCTGTACAGTCTCCCTCGCCACACACAACCTCCCTCTAACTCTATTCTCTGGACAGCTGATTCTTACAACAGACGCATCTGATTAGGTGACGGTCATGCTTGAAACCCAGTGTTGCCATTGCTCCTGTCCTCTCTGTGCAGGACCAGCTCTAACTGCCTTCACAGTCCTTAGTGGACCAGTCCCCACCTTCCTGCATTCTTCCACCTTCTTTCCCGCCCACACGGCTGGCCCACGTCTTTGCACGTGGTCATTCCTGTACTGAAGTCCTCCCCTTGCATTTCTGCCTGAAAAGTCACCCTCATTAACCTTTTAGTCTAAATATGAACTTCTCTGATTGATGAGGTAAAGTCCATTTAGTGCCAGATTTCATTTACTTGGAGACACCAAATAACCACCTATTGATTGGGTTAATGTGCTGTCACTCAATTTGTATGAGCAAAGAGATATGTCCGTTTTGCATTGTTTGTTATCTTCATGCCCTTGATCCTGCTACCACGTGGCAACAGTGATTCCCTTCAGGGTGGTGCAGAGAGTGTACCTAGCATGTTCGATTTGTTTGTTTTGTTAGTCATTTTCTGCTGAAAATAAAAGTCATTTGAAAATTACAAAAGAGTATAGTGGAGAAAACACCAAATACTGAGAGTGTACTATTGCAAGGTTAGGATATGTTTTCATTTCCCTAGTACTTTTAATTCCTCTACATTGATTTGTGTGTGTATGTGTGTTTTCTACTTAAAACATATAAAGTATTTTAGATTTTAAACACAAACTGCTAAACTGATTTCCAAAAATTCTGTAGAAATTTGCCCTCCCATCATTAGACACAAAAATGCCTGCCTTGTCTTCCACATTTTAACAAACTCTGATATTAATTCTTAGTACAAGAGGCAAAACAACAATAACAACAACAAAACAGTATTTTTTTTCAGTTTGGCTTTTCTTTGATTCTCATACAGTATTTCATCTCCATGAAGTTCAAGGCCAGCCAGCACAGTGCATAGTCCGGGTGCAGGCTGACACTGGGGAGAAGGGAAAGTGATGGTGGGAGGGGGAGGCATCCTCGGGGACTCAGTGGGTCTGGTGTTGGCCTAGGTGGTGGTTTTGTGGGCACCTTCGGTATATAATTGAACTACCCACTTATGACCTGTGGGCTTTTCAATATGCATGTCTGTACTGGGATGAATGGTGGTGCCCAAAAAGATGGTCCAAGTCCTAGCCACAGTGCAGGTCAACGTCATTTGGGAAATGGACCTTTGTTGATGTGATTAAGTTAAAGACCTTGAGCTGGGATCCTTCTGGATTAGGATGGGCTCGATATCTGATAGCCAATGTTGTCAGATTTAAGTGACTCTAGTAATTATATTTATACACAGAAGAGAGGGTCACCTGTGAAGACAGAGGCAGAGGTTGGAGTGACGCATCAACCAGCCAAGCCACACCAGGAATTGCCACCACTACTGGGAGCTGGAAAGAGGCAAGAAAGCATCACCCCAGGAGCTAGTAGAGGGGCACAGCCCTGAAGACACCTTGGCGTTAGACGTCCAGCCTTCAGAACTGGGAGAGAACAAATGTCCAATTGTAGCGACTTGTTAGGGCAGCCCTAGGAATCTACGACAGTGCCATAGTTCAGTGAAAAATTCACTCAGAACAAAACAAAAGCAGTCAAGGCAGGGGTGTGAGATCAGGCACGCTCAGGCATGGTGGCTGGGAGCCTCATGGAAGGCCATGACATTATTGAACTGAGTTATTAAATGCATGCTTTCCTCTTATCCCATTGTGGGACTGGAACCTGGGAGTCATTATGAACATCCGCAGGATCTTCCCTCCCACATTGATTCCTCCCAGGACTTCAGGGTCCCCCTCTCTGACCCTAGGGGCTGCTCTTGCTATTCTGGGCTGCAGTCCTGATCTCTGGTTCTGATTCTTCTCTTTCAATGCCATGCCCCCCGGGACTTCCTCTTGCTCAGCTCTACTATGTTCGCCCGATACAGTTATGGGCCAGCCTGCCTCCTGCCCCACCTCCTGCTCAGATAGAGCCCTGCTGTGGACTACATGCTGTGTACCTCCCCCCACCACATGCATATTTTGCAGCCCTAACCCTCAGTATGAGAGTATTTGGAGGCAGAGTCTTTGGGAGGTGATTAGGGTGAGATCAGTTCGTGTGGGTAGGACCCTCATGAAGGTATCAGTGCCCTTACGAGAAGAAGAGACTCAAGACCTGTTTCTCTATCTCCTCAAGCCCATAAAGAAGAGGCCATGTGAGGACAGAGCAAGAAGACAGATATCTGCAAGCCCAATCTGCCATCACCTTGATCCTGGACTTGCAGCCTCTAGGACTGTGAGCAATAAATGTCTGTAGTTTCAGCCCTCCCCTCTGTGGTATTTTGTTATCGCAGCCTGAGCTGACGAGACAGTCCCTGAGCCCTCGTCCACCCCTGGGAGGTGGAGGGTTCTCTGGGAGATTCCGGTTTGAAGAACAGGCTTGCTTCAGTTTTCCATTCCTGCTCCTCCCCTTTCAGCCCCAGGACATCACCCTGTAGTTCCCTTCCCCCTTCTCCAGCAGACCTGCTGCTCTCCATCTCCCCGGCAGCGATTACATGCTGACCCCTCTCCTGGCCCACCTGGACTGTGCACACCACTTCCTGCCTCTGTCCTGCAGGTAGTACCAGAGGGAGCCTTTCGAATCCAGGTGCCTCTTCAAGCTACCCAGTCACCACCATGAGGGCTCTCACCATGTGCACCAGTACCTGATCCCACACCCCGTGTAATTACATATTTATTTTCACATTTATCTATCAAATGCCAGTCTCTCCCGACCGCCCCCCCCCCCCTCGCCCCACACACACATATAGCTTTGAGGGCAGAGATCACAGTCTATATCCTAGCGATGAACCACTTGCCTCAATAAAGTCGGGGTTCAATAAACCTCCCCAGCCTAAGGTGCTGCCCCTGCATTGCTTGATCCACTTTTCCTTTTAATATCTTGTATATAAATCAAAGTTCATTATCAGAGGGGAGTGAGATTGAGGATCAAGGAGATTATCTTACCTCCTATTGTATCTTCAATTATATGTACTTCTATACTCCTTGAAGTGCTTCAAATAGTAAATGTGTTACTTGTATAATACTAGTTTCCAAACAAATAAACGTTTTGTTTATTTTTTAAAAATATTTCTTATTGATTTTTTACGGAGAGGAAGGGAGAGGGCTAGAGAGTCAGAAACATCAATGAGAGAGAAACATCGATCAGCTGCCTCCTGCACACCTCCTACTGGGGATGTGCCCGAAACCAAGGTACGTGCCCTTGACCGGAATTGAACCCAGGACCCTTCAGTCTGAAGGCCAACACTCCATCCACTGAGCCAAACCGGCTAGGGCCAAATAACAAAATAATAAGTGTTTCCAACCAACCAAACCGCTGACCTAATCTTGCATGTCTGATGATAGAAAGCAGAAAATGGGGCCACCATCCACCTCAGAGCTGCCCTGCCACTGCCAGGCGCCCGATTCCGATCATCGCATTTGCTCTGTGAGGGTTACTGTGTGGCCGGTGGCCTCCCGGGCTGACGTAGCAAGGGCTTTTGAATGTCAGGCTGACTCCAGTGGGCACCTTGCATTCCTGTCCTGAAATGAACATGCTGAACTTCTCTGCAGCCACATCTTGAAGATTCAATTACTCATTCATTTTTTTCTTTCTTTTACCTGAACTTTCATTTACTTTTAAAATTTTGATTAGAAAAGCTGTGGTACATCTACACAATGGAATACTATGCTGCTGTAAAAAGGAAGGAGTTCTTAGCATTTGCAGGCATATGGATGGAGCTGGAGAACATAATGCTAAGTGAAATAAGCCAGTCAATGAAAGAAAAATACCACATGTCCTCACTCATCTATGGATAATAATAACCATTATAAACTGGTGAACAAAAATAGATT